>JACEFZ010006351.1:377500-380000 GCA_014155875.1 Cepaea nemoralis | reverse complement strand
TTTCAAAACAGATAATGCATTATAATCAGTACATTATTCACCTTCGGGCGTTAATTTATTCATCGCTGAAAATATAGAAAAAAAAACCAAGTGTTAAAACACCTATTAAAAAACACCCCCATAAACTAGTAATTATAACTGTCTGTCTGTATGTCTGTCTGTCTGTCTGTCTGTCTGTCTGTCTGTCTGTCTGTCTGTCTGTCTGTCTGTCTGTCTGTCTGCCTGTCTGTCTGTCTGTCTGTCTGCCTACCTGTTGGCCTGCCTGCCTGCCTGTCTGCCTATCTGTCTGTCTGTCTGTCTGTCTGCCTTACAGAATGAACCCTACGAGGAGTTATTTCCAACCACCATCACCCCCCAATCTTCACACACAGGGTCACTTTCAACTATGCAGATACACCATTCAAGAAACGTTTTTACTATACAAATGCAAGCAAGGGCAATAAACAAATCGCAACCCGCACACGATGCTGTAATCTTATTTACCACACCTTAAGAAACGACGCATATGGGAATCCATTAATCTCACTAAGCACAAGATGCGTGTTTTTGAACCCAGCAATATACAATGTCAGTAAAACGCCTTATAAAATACACGCCCCACCCCGCGACTACCCAGAGTAGACATTTCGATAAGCTACGACTGAGACAACCTCTAGACATAACAACTATAGCACCTCAATGGCACTGGCCCTAACCGTGCACCTCCGTCATTCTAATCGCTACCCTTAAACATGCGTGTCATGCTGATATTCCTATAATATATCATGATATATTTTAGCCCAGGCTTTGTGCTATGGAGAGGCAATAACTCCATCCTTGGTCTTAATTCAAACATCATAACACTGTACAAGAACAAGGGCGATCGGAGCGACTGCAACAACTATAGGGGTATCTCACTTCTGTGTATTGTTGGAAAAGTATTTGCCAGAATTGTTCTGCGCAGACTTCAAGTCCTAGGAGATCAAGTCTACCCCGAATCACAGTGTGGCTTTCGACAGAACCGGTCTACCACTGATATGATATTCTCATTGCGACAAATGCAAGAAAAATGCCGTGAACAGAATCAACCACTGTTTATTGCCTTCATCGACCTCACAAAGGCATTTGATTTGGTCAGTCGTGAGGGTCTGTTCAAGGCACTAAAGAAGATTGGCTGTCCACCAACTCTTCTGTCCATTGTGGAATCGTTCCACACAGGCATGAAGGGTATAATCAAGTTTGATGGTGCAACTTCTGAAGAATTTGAAATCAAGAGTGGAGTTAAGCAAGGTTGTGTACTAGCTCCCACCCTCTTTGGAATATACTTTTCACTTCTACTGAAATATGCATTTCGTGATCGGGATGGTGGTATATACATTCACTCACGCTCAGATGGCGGCCTCTACAATGCTCAGAGATTGAAGGCTAAGACCAAAATTAGGAGGGTACTGATCAGAGAGTTGCTTTTTGCAGATGATGCTGCAGTTACGACCCACTCTGAGGAAGAATTGCAATGTCTACTATCTGCATTCTCCAATGCTTGTTCTGAATTTGGTTTAACAATTAGCAAAAGAAGACACAGATTATGTCACAAGGTGCACATGGGTACCATCAATCTTTATTGACGACGCCGAACTAGAGATAGTAGACCATTTTACATATCTAGGATCAGTGGTAAATAGCAAATTATCCCTAGATCAGGAAATCAACATCCGGATTGGTAAGGCAGCAACAACAATGAACAGGTTAAGAAAAAGAGTCTGGGAGAACAGGAAGCTTACTGCCAAACAAAAGTCCTTGTCTATCAAGCCTGTGTCCTTAGTACTCTTCTCTATGGCAGTGAAACCTGGACAACTTACTCACACCAAGAGAACAATTTAAACAGCTTTCATATGCGGTGTCTGCGAAGAATTCTTGGTATTAAGTGGCAAGACAAAATCACAAATACTGAAGTATTGGAAAGATCAGGTTGTGTGACAGTTTATTCCATGCTCAGTCTTCGTAGACTTAGATGGATAGGACATCTTAGGAGGATGGATGATGGTAGAATACCAAAGGATATCTTTTTTGGTGAATTACAGATGGGTAAGAGATCTCAGGGTCGGCCTCTACTACGATACAAAGATGTGTGTAAGCGGGACATGATTGATACAGGCATTGATAATGCACATTGGGAGCAAGTCGCCGCTGAACGTGTTGCATGGAGGGCAAATATCAGAAATGGAATAAAGTCAAAGGAGAAAATTATTGCAGAAAAGTCACACACCAAGCGTTTGAGACGTAAGATGGTGCATGATGGTGGAAATGACCACGTGTTCACATGCACCCACTGTGAACGGACATTTACAGCGCAAATTGGCCTTATCAGTCACACTCGCTACCGCCATAGTTAAAAGTTATTATGCCTTTTTAAAGCACAAACTATCGTCTGTCAAGACGGCAAGGTGCCAACGAATATAATGATATTGATTACTAACAACAACCAATAATAACCCACAATATGTTAATCTTTACGGTTTCC
>JACEFZ010006351.1:307500-372500 GCA_014155875.1 Cepaea nemoralis | reverse complement strand
CTGATATGAAAATATAGGGGTGTGGAGACAGTTAGGTATGAATATATGGGGTCGGGGGAGAGCATAGTGTAATCAGTTGGAGAAGATGGCACAGTTATACATTGGCGTCCACAGCAGTATTGATACCTGCTGGATGGACGCATCCCAGAGAGTTGATTAATTGGCATTCAATTTTGAGCCTAATGGAGCTGTTGGAGAAGCAAGGTTTCAATGCAGTGACACATACATCGTCGACTCCATTATGGTTGGAGGAATTAAAATGGTTGGGGACAGGTTTGTCAGCAATCCTGATTAATGTCTCTGATGTGTTCTCTAAAACGGGCAGCAAGGCGGCTGCCAATTTTTTCACCAATGTATTTCATGTCACATCGTTTGAAGATGATAACATATATCAGATTGCGAGATGTGCAAGTAAAAGAATCTTTCGAAGGAGAAGGTGCCTAGGGGGAATGCAATCGCCGGAGTCTGAACAACGTAGGGGCATGTCAGACAGTTCTTACGCTGGCATTTGAATGTTCCCACAGATGAAGTAACGGTGGGGAGGCGACTATGCACAAGGTGGTCTCTGAGGCTCTGGTTACGGCGGAAAATACCCTAGGGCCATTGGAGAATACTGTCATGAAAATCACCGTGGTTTAACCAGTTGATGAAAATACAGGCAGTCGGATTAACGGCATGTTTTCAAGGCCACACTTGTTTTAAAGCGGTACAGAAAAACAATCTGTGTTGCAGCTGCACTTGTTTACTTCTAGACGGCGAAATAGGAACATTCGGGAGGCCTTGAGATTCTTCAACATTAAACGCATTGTAGACTTGTTATTGAAACCCGTGTTCAAAGCATGCAGGAACACACCGGCTATGTTGGTGGTCATGACAAGGAAAGACCACTCTTGTAGTGATTTGAACTCAGGGGAGAGCTGCAAACACTGCAGGTCAAACACGCACAATGCTATTGTCTGCAAGGGAAGGTCAGAAGACTCTAAATTCGCCGTGTGTCCCCGGAAATCCTAAGGTGGAGCCCACCGAACAGGTCGAGGCCGAGGAAGAAACTCCAGACCAGGATAAACCACCTGTAGTGGAATTGGAAGATGTTAACGGTCGTCAAGTGGAGTGTTTGTACGACACAGGACTGGACGGGGAGGCCGTTATTTCTGCGGATCTGGTACACCCAGAACAATTCACAGGTGAGACCATGGAGATACAGCCTGCACAGATGAGTGCTGTAGCCATGAAGTTGCCCATTGCTAACGTGGAGATTCGGTCAAGATATGTCACCGGCACAATCAAGGCTGCTGTATTTGACCGATCCCATTTTTCCCGTCATCCTCGGTTGCCGTTATGTCTTTCTGGGAATGCCCAGGGAGCCAATCCATATGGGAGCAATACAGACTCGCTCTCAGACGAGAACGGAAGAGGCAGAAGCAATTGTGACCAACCCAATGCCTGGGAAGCTACGAACGGCCCAGAGTGAGGATGCTACTTTACGTCCTTGCTACAAAAAGCTGCAGAGAAGTGCTGATCCACCAGGACGTGGGCAGTACTACATGAAGAATAGGATACTCTACAGGAGAGCCGGAAGGGGAGACAACCTATACGGTCAGTTGGTGATTCCGAAAGCTCACCGGTCCCAAATTCTTCATATGGGGCATACCATTTCCTTTAGTGGGCACATGGGTATTGCCGCCACCATGCAGCGAATTTCCTGACATTACTATTGGCCGGGAATGACAGATGATGTGCGTCGGTATGTGAAGTCATGCCCTGAGTGCCAGAGGGTGGTACCGAAACACTGGACAGCACCAGGTGGTCTTGGGTGAGATGCCCATCATGAACTCTCCTTTCGAGAGGGTAGACATCGATATCGTGGGTCCACTTCCCAGGATTAGGAAGAGGAACATGTATATACTCACAATGGTGGATTGCTGTATAATGTGGGGTGAAGCCATACCGTTGACCACGATTGACTCAAAACTGAGTGGCGGACGCACTGATGGAGGCCTTTACCAGATTAGGCTTTCCGGATCAAATTCTGACGGACAATGGGTCCCAGATTTGTGGAAAACTCTGGAGGAGGTATTTAGGGTGTTTCACTCTAACCACATACATACCAGCCCTTACCATCCTCAAGCCAATGGACAAGTAGAGCGTTTCAACGGCACGTTGATGACAATGCTCAGGAAACTGGCGCAGGAAAAGCCTGATAGGTGGGATGAATATATCGCAGCAGCACTCTTTGCCTATCGGGAAGTTCCTCATGGCTCAACAGGACTACCACCCGCTACGATGCTGTTTGGTCGTCCAATCAAAGGACCGTTGGAAGCCATGTTGAGGAGTTGGACTGAAGAGGGGACGTCAGAAGAAGTGATCTCTTCCTATAAATACGTGGAGGAACTGAAAGAAAAAATTCCACAAGGGATGGACTCTGGCAAATCAAAACTTGAAAAAGGCCAGAAAAAGACAAGCGGCTTACTACAACCGTAGGTCTAAAGACATATCTCTAGAGGTGGGAGACAAAGTCTTGTTGCTACTCCCAACGGGAAACAACAAACTGGAGATAGGTTGGCAAGGACCATTTCCTGTGGAAAGGGTGATATCCAGAACCAACTATCAGATCCGGATCCGGGGAAAGTCGAAGATTTTCCATATTAACCTCTTACGGAAATACTAAGAGAGACCCGGAGACAAGGCAGCTCACCTCATGGCAATGGCAGTTGCAGTGGAGACAGAAGTGGGAACCAGCGAGGGCAGGGAATATCCCCTGGTACACCAGGAAACCTACAAGGATGTGCAGGTGAACCCTGATCTGACCTCCCAGGAGAGGGAAAAGATAACCCAGGTTCTCAAGTCTCATAAGGAGATACTGACTGATAAACCAGGACGAACGAGGTTGGTTGAGTTCGAGATGACTTTGACCACACAGGAGCCTGTTCGCCAAAAGGTTTACCCAGTGCCATCCTCTAAGGAAAAGGCACAGGAGGAAAAAATACAGAAACTGTTGGAGGATGACGTGATTGCACCATCCACATCCCTATAAAATTCGGGGGTAGTTTTGTTACGGAAACCAAGTGGAGAACACCGGTTGTGTATAGACTACCGACTTCTGAACAGTCATACACAATTTCAGGTGGAACCTTTGCCGAATCCAACGCAGTTATTCGCTAGGATCCATAAGGCTCGGTACTTTTCAAAGGTGGATCTGAGTCGGGGGTACTATCAGATACCAGTCACATCGGAGATTCGACCACTGTTGGCTTTCAGTACACCCAGTGGACACTACGAATTCAAGGTCATGCCCTTTGGACTCAGCAATGCACCTAGTGTGTTTACACGCATGATGAGGACTTTACTAGATCCTTTACAGGATCCGGCCATCGTCTCATTCATGGATGATATTCTGATTTCCAGTGACAGCTTGGATGACCACTTGCAATCCTTGGAGAGCGTGTTTCATAGACTCAAGGAAGCAGGGCTTATCGCTCGTCCAACCAAGTGCATGATTGGTTACCAGACTCTGGAATTTCTAGGTCACACCATCACTCCAGGACACATTGTCCCAGAAGAAAAGAACCTAGAGAAAATCAGAAATGCACCAAGGCCAAAAACGAAGAAGGATGTGCGATCCTTTCTCTCGTTGTGTGGGTTCTACCAAAAATGTATCCCACATTTTACTGAAATTGGAGCTCCATTAACGGAAACCTTGAAAAAGGGATTCCCGGACCAAATCATTTGGACACCAGAATGTGAGACTGCCTATAGTCAGTTAAAGGAGGCCTTGGTCAGAAAAACCTGTATTACAGCTCCCTGACCTTTCCAAACCATTTGTGTTGAGAACGGATGCGAGTGGGTTTGGGATTGGGGCAGCTTTGTTACAGGAAGGAAAAGACGATGCTTCGGTTTTGAAACCTGTGGCATACGCAAGTAAGAAACTTCTCCAGGCTGAGAGGAATTATTCGACCGTCGAGAGAGAGTGCTTGTCTGTCGTATGGGCCGTGCAAAAATTCCAGCCCTATATGTATGGAGTTAAGTTTCGGGTCCAGTCGGATCATCAGCCCCTGATGTTCCTGGCTACTTCTCAGAAGCTCAACGCCCGTTTGATGCGGTGGTCGTTGTTACTTCAACCCTATAACTTCACAGTGGTGTACATTCCTGAGAAGGAAAATGTTGGAGCGGACTTCTTGTCAAGACACCCAGTTCCCGAAGAAGAGGAATGAATCATCTGGATTGAACTCACGGTGGGGAAGAGTGAGATGGACTACTCTCTTAAGAGGGGGCCTATGTCATGAAAATCACCGTGGTTTAACCAGTTGATGAAAATATAGGTAGTCGGATTAACGGCATGTTTTCAAGGCCACACTTGTTTTAAAGCGGTACAGAAAAACAATCTGTGTTGCAGCTGCACTTGTTTACTTCTAGACGGCGAAATAGGAACATTCGGGATGCCTCGAGATTCTCCGACATTAAACGCATTGTAGACTTGTTATTGAAACCCGAAATCAAAGCATGCAGGAACACACCGGCTATGCTGGTGGTCATGACAAGGAAAGACCACTCTTGTAGTGATTTGAACTCAGAGGAGAGCACTGATTTTGAAATGAATAATCTTCCCTTGAAACTATCTGGAGTTTGGAGATCAAAAAACGTCAGGTGAACAATTCAAGGCTGTTTGCCAAGAAAACATGATTTGGACAGTGTTACTCAGACAGTTGATCTAGGCAGCCGTGCTTTGGCACTGCAGTTATGAATTGTAATAATGTCTACCGTGTGCGAATTAGGTGGATTTAATTTTACACGTGCCTGTCATGGCAAATGTAGATGTGATTTAAAGAACTGCGGTGTTGCCTAAGGTAGTTCATATTGTATAATAAGTCCTAATTAATTTAGGCAGTAGCATGGTTGAAACTAGCTAGAGTAGTGAAGTGATAATTGGCTCTGTTAGTTGAAAATAGAGTAGTGAACTATTGATAAGCTTTACTAGTTGAGAATTGAGTAATGGGGGATAATTGGGATATTCCAGTGGGTGCCCCCTGGTGGGCGGGGTTCCGCATTCTGTTTGTTGTTTTTTTCTTCTTCTTGTCTTGGCCTGATGAAAACCAATGTGTTGAGTTCATCTGTCCCTGACAGAGTTAGGTTCACTGTATTTTTCTGAGCAAGGCCGATGGCCCACGATCATCTAATAAGGATCAGTGACGGGGAGGCTATCACCAGTTGTGTTGTATATTTTACAGGTTCTCTCTGGTTGGGATGAAGAACACAGAACCATTGAAAAATCAGATCCCGGATAATTTTTGGTGCAGAAAGATTGGCCAGCAACTTTCTCAATGGGCTTATGCTAGAAGAAGTTGATAAACATTGCTCGGTGGAGCTGAATAGTATAAATATCCTACAGGATAAATACTGAGAACATTACTAAGAAGACTTTACACTACCTGTAGACCGCAACATAGTAATGAGTTTTGATTTTCATACCATTCGTGAACACACCAGTGGTGATGGATGTTCAGTCCACTTATTACTAGATCAGTAGGGATTGATGTTCACAGTAGATGAAACTAAAACATTGGAGAGTGGTTGTTCCACGTATCAAGGAAATCATAACATTAAAACAATATCTAGAAAACAAAGAAATCTATTTAAGTCTAGATACAGTGACTGTTTTAAGAGTGAAAACTGTAGAACATTTCGCAAGAAGGAAAAACGTCATGTTCATGGGACAGTGTTCCATTTTTTCACTGGGCAGGAATTGTGAGGTCTCAGTTTCTATAAACTATTAGGAACAGTTTGTTTTTTTAGGAACAAAAATAGTATCGTTCCCGGACTGTAGATTTGAATGGGAATTAGATCTCATGGTCATCAGAGCTCCTGGAGGAGGACATGTCTGGAGGGAAGGACACGGCATTTGGTGAGGTCCATTGTGCTGATTCTTGTGATGTCGTGTAATTCTTGCCATGATGAGTGGACTCTGATCATGAACTTTGTAGTCTGACCTCTACATTTACATTAGAATACACAACACACATTTTCCTCGCATACACGTCTCACAAACGTTACACTTTTCTTTTAATAAATTAATATTTATTAATTTTTTGGAAGCAAGAGTTGTTGAATATGTTGTGTTGGGGAAGTATTAGAGGGGGCATAGTTCGACAGTGAGAGAGAGAGATAGGAAAAGGTGTCCATGAACTGAAGGAGTGTGTTGGACGGAAGCTGGTGGATTCTCCAGGATATTGAAAGGGGGTAAAATATAATGTGTGTGTGTTGACTCCCCTCACTCCAGGGACGACACTTTAAATTAAGACACGACAAATACCTCACGAGTGGTTGGATCGGATTCCAGGATAGACCAGTGTCGGAGGAAGATGTGCTTGATGGCATAGGCATGTGGATGGAAGGTGAAGATGAGCGTGGGTTCATTGTTAGGAGGTCGCGTTTGTTTGACAAGGGATATTTCCCGCAAGACTTGGGATATGCGACAGAAAGCTGTGGACATGACGTTTTCTGGGTAGGACTGTCTGCGGAGAAATTCAAGCATTTCAGTGGCTTTCTCGTACTTTTATTGCACATTTAGGCACAATTTTTGTATTTGATATCACCATGACTTCTGTCTTTCTATTATTTAAACCATGGCCCATTCATTCACACTTGAAAATCACTATATCATTGCCAGTATATCGTTCTGTCTTGTTGCTATAAGGACGGTGTCGTCAGCATAATGTAAGTTATTTATATTATGTCCACCAACAAGGATCCTGACATATATTCACTGTATAATGAGAACAAATCAGGAGACAACACAAAACCGTGTCTGACGCCCTTTTTTATGGACTGGAATGTTCGTACACGGTTGTTGATTCTTATGGCTGCTGATTGTGGCAAATATATGTTCTTTATTATTCACACAATAATTCTTATGAGTCACATGACAAAGCTGTTACTCAGAATTATTTTGAAAGTTGAAAGGAACAAGATTAAGCCAGATATTGGTCATAAACAATGTGGATTTGTGGAGGGAAAGGGTATAAACAACCCTATGTATATATATATATATATATATATATATATATATATATATATATATATATATATATATATATATATATATATATATATACGGGGGAGCAAAGACTAGTAACACTGTTGCCTACCATGCACGGTCGTAAGAGGCGACTAAGGAGGCTATGGTTCCGTCGCCCTGCTACTGAGTGAGTGCGTGGCGCGACACTGTGAGCTGTGAATTTCGCGTGGAATGCTTTTGCATCGGTCCGCGGTTGTTTTTAGCGTGAACTGCGTGTTCGGAACGATGGCGGCCGGCTGTTGCTGGATTGACTGGTTTGCCTTTTCGGTTCACGAGTACTTTTTTCAGGAGACTCCTGGGAGTCGGCGCTGTAGCTACGGAGTTCGTGCTTTGTGCGGCGCTTTCGGTGGGTCGCCCTGCGGAAAGAGACTTAGCCATATGGGATAAAACCCGGGTCAATGAAGTCTTTCTGGTGACTGCCGTTTCCATCGAAGATGAACTGTATTTTTCGTGGAGGACTTTTGTGTTGGCATTCTGGCGGCGGCATTATGCACAGTGTACCTGTGCGGGCTGTTGGCTTGCCGACACTCCTGTCTATTCCATTGTTCACATAGGGCAGTGAGGAGCATTTTGTGTGATATTCACTGGCACAGGAACGGAGCAATATGGGGACGACCCGTTGCCGTGAAGTTGGAACCGCGACTAACTATATATATATATATATTTATATATATATATATATATATATATATATATATATATATATATATATATATATATATATATAGAGAGAGAGAGAGAGAGAGAGAGAGAGAGAGAGAGAGAGAGAGAGAGAGAGAGAGAGAGAGAGAGAGAGAGAGAGAGAGAGAGAGAGAGAGAGAGAGAGAGAGAGAGAGAGAGATTGAGATTTCCTCTACACTTTTAGTAAGAGCCATATAAGTAAAAATCGATCTCAACATATTCTTCATAGACCACACACAAGCATTTGACAATGTGAAGTCCGCTCATGATGTGCCAAATCGTGGACACGAAAAGATATCCCACAATAATACATTGGATTACACATCATCAGTATGCTCCTGCACGGTGGCCTAGGCACTCATGTTTCTCCACAGGCCTCCTCCTTGGATGTTCTGGAACAATTCTACTAACCGTTGGTAATTCTCCATGCCATCGGGTTAAGCCTTTCTGAGTACTTTCCCTCAGCCTATCCCTGCCTCTTCTCCGTTAATATGTCCAGTCTTCATTACTAAACTACACTGTCTCTCTTCTGAGTATATGATCTATGAACACTATGTGTAACTTTCCAACAATTTTCTAAGCTATTTTATATTCATTAACATTTTTCAAGCAGTTGTTGTTAAGTGCCAGCGCGCTTTCTAGGGTATGGTGTAGCTGCGCTAACAGTTATGCTTGAATGTGCTCAAAACCCCAATAACAACAGCTGCGTCACAGACGTGGAGCATATAGAACAAATAGCTTTTATTAATTCACCCAAGTCACGGTTAGCTACGTCGACATATCTCGTCGTATCACGTCCTCACTAACTCCGGACTTGGATACACTCTACGTCCTCTCGTCAAGGCTAGTTGTAATGTGATTCTTTCACACTATCACTAGTAACCTACTTTACTTACGACGTTTTGTACTGGGTCATCACAGGGCTAGCAGCCAACTCAATCGACAAAGCTGGTCTCGCTTTCTGTGCTGTAACTTGCTCAACGGCCTGGATGCGGTTGCATGTGCACTGATCATCTCCTTTCTGTAAAATCTATCTCGACGTCAGTTAACAAGCCCTACAGATGGTCGATAGTTGGTTTCATATCACTTTCAAATCTCTGTCCTCATCTTCCCATTAGACCTCTGGCTTGTTGTTTCTGCGATGTTGACTTGATGGCGGTTCCCAACAGAGTGACCCCCAGTTGCTTTCACGTCTGTCAACTGATGACTTCCGGCGCCGATGATATACTGCTTGGTGTGGGATGATATTGAATTAGTATACGTATGACCAGTACATTCTGACCATGTTACTAGACTGATGCTGACCAGTAGGCATCAACATGCCATAATTTGATTCAATAACAATTTGGGTAAACTGCTGACGAGTAGGCATTACACTGCCATATTATGATACAGTAATAATTTGGGTAAGCTACTGATAAGTAGGCATCAACATGCCATATTATGATGCGATATATTAATGTGTTGCACCACCCCGTGGATGTGCGGAGAACCGCGTTCTTGTTATATTCACTTTGTTGAAACACTCTTTTGCTGAAGCCAGGTACTGCACTTCAATCTCAAACATTGTTCAACCTTCATTCTTAAATATTGTTCCTTGATATATATTACTATAAATCAGTTCCCACTTGATATTACACAGGTTATTCTAGATCACACTTAACACACAGCCATATTGTCCTTTACATAGTTCAATGTCTTACAACTAGCAATAGTTCTGTTAATATTGATATCTATTACTTCACAGCCGATTACTTCTCTCCTGAGCATCGCTCACTATTGTATAGTCTTCCTTATCTCAGATTCAGTTTCCGTGACGACGTCCCCTAACTCTGCAAGCGCGTTTTCTAGGGTATGGTGTAGCCGCGCTAACAGTTATGCTTGAATGTGCTCAAAACCCCAATAAGAACAGCTGCGTCACAGACGGGGAGTGTATAGAACAAATAGCTCTTATTTCTTCAACAACAAGTCACGGTTAGCTACGTCGACATATCTCGTCGTATCACGTCCCCACTAACTCCGGACTTGGATACACTTCACATTCTCTCGTCAAGGCAAGTTGTAATGCAATTCTTTACACACTATCACTATAGTATGTCCCGCAAAGATGCCTTCATTCACGATCAATTATTTTGAAAACTGTCTGTTGCAGCGTTATTAAATTTTTCCAGCCGTCTTATATTTACCCCCACCCAAGGAATATGTTTTTGATAGGTCCAAAAACAACTTAAATAATCGAAAGCGGCAACATTTCTTTGATGTTTTGCTTAAAAACTAGTGATTTCTCGCTAACAAATTTATGTTTACAGTAAGGAAAGCCGCGCCAATTCAGATGACACACAAGGTGTATCCGGATTCGTTTGGGAGTGGGTGCAATGAAAGAACTAGCTTAAAAGTCGACAGGGTCGGCTGCATTACACCGGGTTTTTATCCCATATGGCTGAGTTTCTTTCCGCAGCGCGAAAAGCGTCGCACAAAGCACGAACTCCGTAGCTCCAGCGACGACCCTCGGGAGTCTCCGGAAAAAATGCACTCGTGAAATGAAGGACGCGGCCCGGAATCGAACATACAACCTTCGGAGCCCAAGCCAGACGGCTTGACCACTTCACCACGGAGAATCCCGAGAGGGGTGCAATGTGTAATATTAGTAAAGACAGAGAATTCACAGTGGCATGGGGTAAATAATTTGTAAATTAACAGGAAAGTAGAAGGAATATACTTCTTACCTTATTTTTCATTTCCTTCTTGTTTCTTCAGCTGCTGGTTAATAAAGTGTACACAAGTATTCATGTTAGCTTTTTATATTGAGTTCGTGAAAGCTTCCAAATAGCTGTGCGTTAATGTGCGTATGGAGTGACCAGAAATGATACCGCAATTTAGTCATCATGTTTCCATTTTTAAGGATCTGTTCAGCTGTCTGTGTAGTTTGTTCACACGTGCAAATGGGTGACAGACCCACTTTGAGTCTTCGTGAAAGATTGTCTTTCTCTGCTGTTTACCGTTCAGAGACGGAACATTATTACCTGTTTTGCACTATAAAAATAGTTGTCAGTGTCTCTGTAGTGGGCTTTCTTCTTAACGACCAAAATGTTGGTTCTCTTTTCATTGAAGTTTATAGATTGATTCGTATGCACATGTGTTGACCCCTAATTTGACAACGTGTTTGCTCTCACGTTTCTTGTTATGCCACAATATGTCAATTTCCACCGCAATATTACTCTTCTGTTGGTATTCAATGCGTTTAGTGAGTGTGTGAGTGTGTGTGTTTTTTTTTTCAATACAAATGTTTGTCACCGCTGAGGGCTTGCGGAATTGAAAATTCATCACTATGGAATACAAACTGTTTCATTGACATTGTGCTGATGCTGTAATGTTTAGGGCCTGCAATTCGTATGAATAGTTGGAGCAAAATATCTCAGTAAGCGTGCATTCGGATTAAGGTCTGCTCTCGGTTGCATAAAATGCAATCCATCCTTTCTCCAATAGTCCTCTTCCTCTTTCAACACATGGTCCTCACATTTTTTCCAGTAACTTTTATCAATATTTAATAGCGCGGACTGGTTGATAGACAGACAGACAGACAGACAGACAGACAGACAGACAGACAGACAGACAGACAGACAGACAGACAGACAGACGGACGGACGGACGGACAGACAGACAGACAGACAGACAGACAGACAGACAGACAGACAGACAGACAGACAGACAGACAGATAGATAGATAGATATATATATATATATATATATATATATATATATATATATATATATATATAGTTAGATAGATAGATAGATAGATAGATAGATAGATAGATAGATAGATAGATAGATAGATAGATAGATAGATAGATAGATAGATAGATAGATAGATAGATCAAATCAAATCAAATCAAATCAACTTTATTTTAAAAGGGTAACAAATTGGGCACGCAGGCCCGTCTTACATTCGGCCCTTCTAATCAATCGTCTTTCGTTCATCAAGAGCATTTTACATTTACATAGGAAGAAAGATAAACATTGTGAAATGAATGTTGTAAACATAATCAAGACAAATTACCATGTTATGAGGCCCATCTCCCACCTACCCATACATCACCCCACCCATACACACAACTCCACCTACCACCACACACACACCCAGGGACACATACATACCCCACCAATCAACCAATCCCCCTCCCACACATCCCCCCCACACACACACTGCCCTCACCTGTTCCCCAAACCAAAACACATTTGCCACCCACAAACATCCCCCACAAACCCACACATCCCAACACCCACCACCCACACATACTTCTCCCAACCACCATACACCCCCTACTCACCCACACATATCCCCACCCATACACACATTTACCGCACCCACCACACACATCCCCCACACCACAAACTATCCCCCACCCACACACATATCCTCACCCATACCACCACAAACATACCTCCCATCCGCACATCCCCCACCAACACCGCACACATATCCCAAACCCACACACCATACACTTCTCCCCACCCGCCCTTACATCTCCAATCCACCCACACAATCCCCTACCCACACAACCCCGCCACCCACACATACTTCCCCAAACCATCCACACATCTCCACCCACCCACACATATCCCCCCCCCAAACACACATCCCCCTCACCCGTCCCATAGACATATCCTCCACCCATAAACACATCCCTCACACCCATTCCCACACCCCAACTTTCACCCCCACACATCCATCCACACATCCCACCAACACCCACAAATATCACTACCCACCAGCACCCACACACCACAACCCATCCAAACGCATACCCCCACCCACATTCCCCAACCCACACATCCCCACCCACACATATCCCCACACTCACACACATCCTCCACACACACTCACACATCCTCACATCTAGACACATACAAAATGCCTCACGTGAGCATTGAAACTAGTATGAACAAACTCCCACACTTTACTCACACACATACACTGACAATTGTCGTGAGCAGTCTCAAAATGTTAAACATGGAGTAAAATGTGTACATAAACAGTGTGTGAAGTAAAAATAGTGATGCTCCCACACACACACACACACACACACACACACACACACACACACACACACACACACACACACACACACACACACATTCACTCTCACGCTCACTCATTCTGTCTCTCACTCAAACTACAGTAATGTTCATGAGTTTACATTATACATGATAAAATCAAATGGTATTTAACTGATAACATGACAGATGAGAATACACAAGCGTGTGGATTCGCGTGTTACATAACATGCGTATTACATGACATGCATCTGCTCAGCTATCTCTCTCTCTCTCTCTCTCTCTCTCTCTCTCTCTCTCTCTCTCTCTGTATTCTTTCATATATACACACACACGCATGCGCGCGCTCACACACACACACTAACACATCAACTCTCCCACTCTCTCTCTCTCTCTCTCTCTCTCTCTCTCTCTCTTTCGTTCGCTCACTCTCTCTCTCTCTCACACTCACTATTTCCCCCATTCATTCACTCTGTCCATCTTCATTCACTTTATCTCTAACTCTCTTACTCTCTCTCTCTCTCTCACACACTCATACACAGACAGACACACACCCTCACGCTATCACTCAATGTTTCACTTACCCTAGCGCACTCACTCTTTTTACTCTCTCTCTCTCTCACTCACACACACATACTCTAACACTCATTCACTCACTCACACACACTCACTCTCTCACTCATTCACTCCTCACTCATTCACTCACTCTCTCACTCTCTCGCACACAATCCTTCACACACACACACTCGCTCTCTCAATCACACTCTCTCACACATACACATACGCATGAATGCACACACGCACACACTCCCTCACTCACTCTCACACATACACGTACGAATGCACGCACTGACACACTCCCTTACCATTTCTCGCTCAATCACTTTCTCCACACACACGCATGCACGTGCGCACACACATATTCACTCTCTCACTCTCTCTGACACCAACTTTCTCTCTCTCTCTCTCTCTCTCTCTCTCTCTCTCTCTCTCACACACACACACACACACACACACACACACACGCGCGCGCGCGCGCGCACACACATATATAGTGAACAATTATAGTTAAACAATTGTAATGAACAATTATAATGAACAATTATACCAGTAAATGAATTATGGTGGCATATAGTCGGTATGGATTAAGTATTGAAAGAGTTTTCGGTTAAATGTGTAGGGACTCATTGGAGTTTTCAGACCTGGATGAAGATCATTTCCATAAGTGAGCACCAGAATAGGCGAAACATGTTTTGTATAGGTCTAATCTAGGCTTTGAGACATGTAACAAATTTGGGCGCTTGCTGTTCATTGCATTAGATTTAATCAGCGGCAGAAGATACTCTGGGGTATTTTGAGAAATAATTTTATTCACTAATTTAGCTTTGTTAAAAAGGAAGCGCTTTCCAAGTGGTAGAAGTCTTAGATGCCTGTACAAATTATTACTTTCAACGTGCTTTCTGCCAAAAAACCAGACGAATAGCGCGGTTTTGTAGAGAACATAGTCGTTTTAAATTAGATTTAGGGTAACCATCCCAAACTGTGGAACAGTAGTCGAGATGTGATTGGATATAGCATGTATAGAATATTTGTCGTGTGCTTTCGTCCAGGAAGTGCTGAAGTTTAGCAAGTTGGTAAACTTTTTGTGCTATTTTCTTGGTAAGAACGTGAACATGAGAGTTCCAGCTCAAATGGCTATCAATTAAAAGACCTAGTGTTTTATGTTCGTTCACATTAACTATAGGTAACGAGCCCAAGCGGAGTTCGAGCGGTGCTCCAGTTATGGCTAGTGTCTGTAGTTTTTGTCTGGTCGTTATTAACATGGATTTGGTTGTTGTCGATGTTAATTTGCATGCGGTTTTCATTGCTCCATCTAGTAAGATTATCAAGTTCCTTTTGTAAAGAATTCTCTAATTCACGACTAGTATATATAATACAGTCGTCTGCAAATAGATCACAAGTTGTATTGATATATAAAGGAAGATCATTAATATAAACTGCAAAAAGCAGCGGAACTAGTATTGAGCCCTGAGGCACACCAATATTAAGCTGTGTGGGTCTTGATAGACAGTTGTTGAAGGACACAACTTGTTGTCTGTCGGATAGAAATGACGTGATTATGTTCACCATGTTGGTGCTTGTCTTTATTTTTTTATTTTTCTTATTAAAATATCGTGATCTACCATATCAAAAGCTTTTTTAAAGTCTACAAACACCGCTCCACAAATTCTACCTTTGTTGATGTTTAAGTGCCAGTTATCGGTCATTTTTGTTAGAGCACTATGGCAAGAATATTTAGGTCGAAACCCAGATTGACTGTTAATTATTAGATCATTGTTAATTAAATGGTGTAACGTTATTTTATGAATGTGTTTTTCTAGTGGTTTTGATAGCGACGATAGTAAGGAAATAGGTCTATAATTACCCAAAACGCTATTATCGCTTGAGCCATTTTTAAGTAGCGGAAACACTTTAGCAATTGTAAATGCAGATGAAAGTAGTTTTTGGACAGGCACTGGTTATATATGAACGTTAAGGACTCACTAGTGACTAGTGCTGCACAACGAAGAATTCTATTGCTGATACCATCTAGGCCGTGTGAATTTGTTGATTTGAGGTTTAAGAGATATTTATAAACGTCTGCAACAGACACTAAGGGAATCTCAGCGGGAATATTTCTGGTGCACTTCTCCTCTCAGAATGATGCCAGTGAACTTAAATTACACGATGAGTCTGGTATTGAAGACTTTAGATTCTCTATTTCTGATTGAAAGAACCAACTGATTTCATCGCACGTTATAGAATTTGGTGTTGCTGATTCTCTAGGGCGTTTCTTATTGGTTAGCAAGTTAATAGCCTTCCATATATTTGTACTGTTTGAATTATCTACAATCAAATTTTTAAAATGATCTTTTTTAATCCTACGAATTTCATATTTAACTTTATTCCTCAGTTTATGGTAATTGATGAAGTCTTTATATTTGTGTGCTGTATCTCGCTCTCTCATGATTTCCAGAACTTCATTAGTGGCCCATGGGGATTTATGTTGATTTTTGACTCGATCTTCTTTAATTGGTACGTGTTTATCGAACACATTGTAGACCGTCTTCGTCCAGAAAGCTAATGCATCGTCCGGGTCAGGAAGTTGGTAAACGTGATCAAGGGCTGCTTTTTTTAAGTCTTGCAAAAATAAATCTTGGTTGAATGAAATGCTTTAAAATTTCTAAGTTTGATACTTACATGTTTATTTTTAAGAGATTTGAACCCAATTCTTGGCCATGTACAACATACAGGGTAATGGTCACTAACTGTACTAACAGGAACAGAACATTCAATAATATTATCTGGACTAGTAACATATTGTGGGGTAGTAAATGTGAATACCATATGAAATGATTGTCTAGGGAAATAAAGGTCCTCGGATTCACACTATAAGGCGTTTGATCGAGACAGTTTCTTTCCTACAAGTCTCCAGGAATATAGAGTAGTTATTGGCTCTATGGATGTAAGCATGGGATTATGGTCGGGTAGACTCCACCCACTTTACAAGAGAAACTACCTTCCTGAAGAATTAGCAGAGAATAGCTCAATTAACCACAGATCTCTAGCATGCTATTGTCCTTGAATACCAGACATTATTAGACTGTGTGTAGGCTGAACTCCCCACTGGATTCTCTGCATATAAATATGTTTGTGACAGTAACACGTTTATCTACGATAACAAACAGTGTAACTCTGGTCACTAGACAATGAAAACTCTCCCGAAGAACATATATATATTTTATTACCAGAATCTCTTAACATGGAAGTACGAGACTCTGTCTCCACTACAATCTATAACAACATCCAGAACAAAACAAATACATTATCAAGTAATACATTGACGTCTACTCTAAAAACTCTCCTCCTCCTCTTCTCTTCCCTGCACCTAAAAACCAATCACCCGCACTTTGCTTGTTGTGTCTTCACGACTGCCCTACTCAGGATGACTGTTTCAACTATGTGCCGTCTAATCAACTACTAGACCTATACACCACTACATGATGTCTATCACATGGAAAAACCAAACAGATCATAGATCAGGGATCTGACTGTTGATTGTGTCATTGTTGTAACTAAGTTCTTGAAGACACCAATCTTCTAAATCAGGAGAATGTAGATTCACTCCACACTGGGCCTCTCTACACCCGTCTTTATTCTCCAAAAGAAGAAGGCATATGACGACACTTCTACAGTTCTATTTTAACTCCCCCACGTACTCTACCGCTGAAATAGATGGACTTATTCCATCCTGAACTGACCTAAACACAAAAGTGTGTGACTGAAAAAAAAACAAGTTTCTCTAGATGCTGAACCCCATGATTGGGGACATGAAATCAATGACGTTGATATCATCAATTGGATGGTAGAACCAAATTGACCAGGCTCCATAAGGTGGTACTGTAAAAAGGCTCTCCGGCTGTAGAAAATAGTGACGTGGAAATGGACTCAATGACTAGTGTAGTCCCTTTTGCTGGTGGGATTCAATTGACCGACCAATGTGTTCACAAATGTTCCTACAGGACTTTCGAGAAAAAATGATGATGTTGTGACTTGAACTCTGGACTACTCGATCTGGCGTTGGTCTTGAGAGGAAAATATGTCTGCACAAAATAGGGATTTCACCCCTTGGTATTAATGTCCATCATTCTGGAAAAGTGAAAGCACGGATTCTCAACGACGTACTGGGATTGTTGGTGAAGGAAGGACTCTCCATAAGCATGGGTCATAGCTAGTTGAACCTCTCTAGGCGGCCTCCCGAAGATTGTAAGACTTGCATGCTTCATTGTTAACAAAGACGAAATCTCAAATGTCTCAGTACGACATTTAAACAAAGCCGGGGAAACGTAGCTGGGTTCATATCTAAGTCAAATTATGATGACCTCTCATAAGGAAAGTACCATCCCCTCCGTGACTTCGGCAGACAAATAACTTCCATGATACACCCGGAAGAATAAGAAGCACCTCTCTCGGACTAAAATAATGGTCATATGATGCTTTCAACAGCAGTTGGCCACGGCAGTATAAAACATGATGACAGAAACAAAGGGGGTTAACCCTGACTTGATTTTCTCACAGCTGCCGAAAAAATAACAATGGATTAGTTCCCTTGTCACTGCCATGGTTGTTCTTGGAACGATGGCCTTGCCAAAAAAAGTGACGCCTGCCGATGTCCAAACGTACTGAGTGACGCCTACTCTACCTATCAAAGCCAATAGGTTTTGACTCCGCCAAAATTAGCCAATAGTTTTAGACTCAGCCAAAATGTCCCTCGACCGCCTCAATGTCTGCAAAATTAAAAATGACAAACAATGTACCTTCTGGCAGAATATAAATTTCATTTTGCACAAACAGATACACACATTGGCCATATCACCAGAGGACAGGGGCCCTCCCCGCTGTTCTCTGCTAGCACCTTGTATCCAAATCTCTGTTGACAAACGGGGTCTCTATGCACTGCCCGCAAACATAATTAGTCTACTTGCTGGGGATGGTGGACAGCATTATAAACTGTTCCCACCACCCTCACTATACACCACAGACGACTAACAAGACAGCACAGATACCACCACATAGATATACTCTCCCTACCTATAAAAACACTCCTCTCTATGGGAGTACAACAATCTGTTATTAGAACATGACCGGGAGTGTGACCAACTGTCGGAGGTTGGTACATATCGGCTCCAATGTCTTGTTATTTTAGTCATGCACCACTGCACGATTTACTGCAGGTAAAAATGAGTACACAGGTATTCAAACCTTGCTCATGAATTGTCTGAAGCAATGGGGTGTCCTAACCAACTGTTAACTCCCCTCCCCGACATATTCTGCACACAGATGAAATAAAAATTCACACACACAATATATATGCGTACAGGTTTTAGATCTTTAACAAAGGCATTATGTAACACCTGAATATTTTACCAAAAGTCCGGTAAAGATAGGCTCTTCCCTAGATGAGATTGAACCGAAAGTGAAGATAGATTGAACTCTGCAGAAACGGTACAGAATTTACAGAGACAGCAAAATCTTCAAAAGAAGAGGAATCAGTAATCATAGCATGATAAGAATTGTAAGCACAAGAATATGGGACAGTGGTATAGACGTTCGAGATGCAAATTTTGAATCTTAGGCTGTCTCTCTTACAGAAGTAATGGTGCCGTTGCAAACTTCACCAAAATACATAAATGACATGTATTATACTTCTCATATCCAACCAATATTGTATTAATTATATAACACAACTATTATCATTCAAAAAACCATATTTCACTCACCATTGCAACATAGAGGCTAAAAATGGGCCTACAATGGGGCTACACCAGCTCCCTGTATGACTACATCTTTCTTGTTGGCTGGCCAAGACTCAAGTGACTATGTCTGGTCCAGCCCGGGAGTTTTACCTACCTATTCTATTCTATTTCCAGCTACCACCAAATTCCTCACCTCGTTCTGGAGTTACTGTAGGTGTGACCATATAAGGAATCGCCAATGGTCCGCACGTCAAACTCCCGATTCCCCGAAACTCGGCTCTACCAGACTGTAAATTGGCGAAACTGAAAACGCTATGTGACAGATACCTCCCCAAATAAACTTGTTGTTCCAACAAGAAATTACAGTTGAACCAATTTTCAGGCTTCCGGTGGTAACCACTTTCCTTCTTCTCCAACCCAATCTCCTGTCTGATCTTGCTTTCGCCTGATATGTCTGCACTATCTCCTCCTAGCTTACAAATTCCGTTGCTATAAATCACGAATCCTCCTCCTGAGTAGCTCGCATTCGTATTCTGAATGTACATTTGGCGAACTCAGTAATAAAATAGAGAGTTTATACTCCCCCTCTGAAGACGTGTGTGAACGTAAAAGGCACGCCTCTGTCCTCACAACATAAAAAAAAACAAAAAAAATAGAAATCTTATCCGTAAATTCCCACCTTCAGGATGCAGATTCTATATCAGAGCAATGTTGTATCCTTTCCACTAAACTCAGTCAGGTCGGCATATGGAACCGATAAAATTTTGACTAGCACCTCGTGCTAGTATATATCCTGTTTTGCCTAACACCAAGAATCTAAAAGCTGCTCCTGCAGAAAGGAGTTAAAATAGAGCAAGGTCTATGACTCAATTAATTCTGGCGATGTGCATTAAGAATTAGTTCCGTGGTTTACCTATGTAAATACTGCCCTGTTTATGACTAATTGGAAAGGGTAACATTCTCTTTCTCCTCCAACTCCGATGTCTATTTTTGATTACGAGGCTAAATCTACTCCTTATGGTATAGTTCAACTCTCGGCCGTCCGATCGAAGTATTTTCAACTCAACATCCACGAATTCTCTGTCGTCAGTAGAAGTCAAATGTATCAGCTGGTGATGAGTCATTGTTTATCACATTGGCGTAAGCCCTTCCGGTTAAGCGAAGGGTACTTCCTTTCTTGAATTCCGCGTATAATTCTCCCTTACGTGTCTCCCGCGGGCTTTCCTGAAAAGCGGTCAATGCAAATGAACAAGCTGGTTCTAGTTTCAGTTTCAACCCGCCTTTCCCTAATTGTTTTAACTGGCTTATCTGTGTAGTGTCTGTTCCTGCCTGATAGTGCAGCGACTCCTTGTCGGCTGAAATGAAACTAGGTCACCTTCTCATTAACTTCCACTCCGACCTAGATTCTAAATAATTGGCTATCAGTAGATGATTCCAATTGAAGAATAATTATTCCAAGCATTTGGGTCCTCGAGGTGACGTTTAAAATTGTCATGATTTGTCCCGCTGTAGGAATAATTGAGAAGACTTCTCTTGCTTTGTAGCAAGGAGGTCTAAAAGTCCACTTATCGTAGAACAAGAAGAGAGTTCTTATCCGGATTGAAACTCTTGTAAATATAAGTAAGGAATAATAATAATGTGCACTGTTTTCCTTACTATTTTCCTGCCAGCTAGGGAAAAGAAATATACTCTCCATCTGTCATTTTACCGCGCAAAATGGAAGTAAAGGTTAAATCCAGCAGTACTCACATAGAAAGAAGGGCGAGCTCCGCGCTGGCTCCTTCACCTGTCATACGGGGAGGACTAATTCGTTACCCCTCCCTTCCCGTTTTATCCACTTACATAGATAAAGATGAAATATGACAGTTCATGAAACAATACTGGGAAGCTAAAGCCGCCTGCATGTTCCATGTTCCTCTTAAATGAGGATAAAGAAAAGATGTCGTCGCCGAAGGCCTGTGTCCTACCAGCCATGTAGATTTGAGAGTTAATAGGTGGGGTCCACTCCTAAAATCACGTAAGACTTCTCATAATTCGGGATAAAGGCGAATATATATATAAATACACCTTAACTCTTAATTGAGGGTCCCATAATAGGAAGTAGATGAAACTTCTATTGCTAAAAGCTTATAAGACGTCTGTTAAAGGTTTCCGATATTCAACTGCACTTCTATCGATAGTGTTAGTATAACGCCTCTGAGCTAATGCAGCTGAATAAAACATCCGTGCCAAACCTGACACTCGATTTCGACCAGCCACCAAGTACTGGGCTGATCTATTTATAAACCGGAGGTGGCGAATAAGGTCATGGGGTTTGAAAATAATTTTTCCAAAATTTCCTTACGCCTTCCAGTGCTTCTCACATGCAGTTATCTGACGGAAAAGATGAAAAAAATCGGAATTCCCGACTAAAGTTACGCCCTGTTTTCTATAAACCTGACGTCTTTTTTCCGTTCCCACGTGTGAAACAATATATGGACGAGGAACTATTATGGCTTATTCATTTAATGGGAGGGGCGGTTATTTTATCATTTTTAGTCCCCATGTCTTCCTAACCAAATATATGGGTAGTGATTTTTTCACGAAGATTTTCGGAAAATTAACTAGTTGCCCAAGTCCTATAAAAATGGTTTGTGCCTTTTTGTTGCTGGTGAGATTACAACAAATTAAACTACCAAAAAAATGTTATAGACAACAAATTTTGCACAAATCACATGGCAATATTGACAACTAAGTAATAAACTCAAATTGTTAAATATGAGCAGATGATGACATGAGGACTAACTCAACAGAATAAGATTTTCAATTATTAACCATCAAAACACCATCTGTGAACATCATTAATGATTTGACGGCACACCAACATTCTATTAATTCAATGCCGTTCCACCTGTGATGTAACATATAATTTTCCATGTCAGCATGAGCCCTTAAAGTTAATAGGAAGAATCTGAACTCGATCAAAGAGAAAGAAAGGGAAGAAAAAAATCCCGCGACGTGCATCCAATTGAGGGGTAGTAAATGTGAATACCATATGAAATGATTGTCTAGGGAAATAAAGGTCCTCGGATTCACACTATAAGGCGTTTGATCGAGACAGTTTCTTTCCTACAAGTCTCCAGGAATATAGAGTAGTTTTTGGCTCTATGGATGTAAGCATGGGATTATGGTCGGATAGACTCCACCCACTTTACAAGAGAAACTACCTTCCTGAGGAATTAGCAGAGAATAGCTCAATTAACCACAGATCTCTAGCATGCTATTGTCCTTGAATACCAGACATTATTAGACTGTGTGTTGGCTGAACTCCCCACTGGATTCTCTGCATATTAATATGTTTGTGACAGTAACACGTTTATCTACGATAACAAACAGTGTAACTCTGGTCACTAGACAATGAAAACTCTCCTGAAAAACATATATATATTTTATTACCAGAATCTCTTAACATGGAAGTACGAGACTCTGTCTCCACTACAATCTATAACAACATCCAGAACAAAACAAATACATTATCAAGTAATGCATTGACGTCTACTCTAAAAACTCTCCTCCTCCTCTTCTCTTCCCTGCACCTAAAAACCGATTACCCGCACTTTGCTTGTTGTGTCTTCCCGACTGCCCTACTCGGGATGACTGTTTCAACTATGTGCCGTCTAATCAACTACTAGACCTATACACCACTACATGATGTCTATCACATGGAAAAACCAAACAGATCATAGATCAGGGATCTGACTGTTGATTGTGTCATTGTTGTAACTAAGTTCTTGAAGACACCAATCTTCTAAATCAGGAGAATGTAGATTCACTCCACACTGGGCCTCTCTACACCCGTCTTTATTCTCCAAAAGAAGAAGTCCTATGACGACACTTCTACAGTTCTATTTTAACTCCCCCACGTACTCTACCGCTGAAATAGATGGAATTATTCCATCCTGAACTGACCTAAACACAAAAGTGTGTGACTGAAAAAAAAAAAACAAGGTTCTCTAGATGCTGAAACCCATGATTGGGGACATGAAATCAATGACGTTGATATCATCAATTGGATGGTAGAACCAAATTGACCAGGCTCCATGAGGTGATACTGTAAAAAGGCTCTCCGGCTGTAGAAAATAGTGACGTGGAAATGGACTCAATGACTAGTGTAGTCCCTTTTGCTGGTGGGATTCAATTGACCGACCAATGTAACTGTCCACAAATGTTCCTACAGGACTTTCGAGAAAAAATGATGATGTTGTGACTTGAACTCTGGACTACTCGATCTGGCGTTGGTCTTGAGAGGAAAATATGTCTGCACAAAATAGGGATTTCACCCCTTGGTATTAATGTCCATCATTCTGGAAAAGTGAAAGCACGGACTCTCAACGACGTACTGGGATTGTTGGTGAAGGAAGGACTCTCCATAAGCATGGGTCATAGCTAGTTGAACCTCTCTAGGCGGCCTCCCGAAGATTGTAAGACTTGCATGCTTCATTGTTAACAAAGACGAAATCTCAAATGTCTCAGTACGACATTTAAACAAAGCCGGGGAAACGTAGCTGGGTTCATATCTAAGTCAAATTATGATGACCTCTCATAAGGAAAGTACCATCCCCTCCGTGACTTCGGCAGACAAATAACTTCCATGATACACCCTGAAGAATAAGATAATAATGGGCATATAATGCTTTCAACAGCACTTGGCCACGGCAGTATAAAACATGATGACAGAAACAAAGGGGGTTAACCCTGACTTGATTTTCTCACAGCTGCCGAAAAAATAACAATGGTTTAGTTCCCTTGTCACTGCCATGGTTGTTCTTGGAACGATGGCCTTGCCAAAAAAAAGTGACGCCTGCCGATGTCCAAACGTACTGAGTTACGCCTACTCTGCCTATCAAAGCCAATAGGTTTTGACTGCGCCAAAATTAGCCAATAGTTTTAGACTCAGCCAAAATTTCCCTCGCCCGCCTCAATGTCTGCAAAATTAAACATGACAAACAATGTACCTTCTGGCAGAATATAAATTTCATTTTGCACAAACAGATACACATATTGGCCATATCACCAGAGGACAGGGGCCCTCCCCGCTGTTCTCTGCTAGCACCTTGTATCCAAATCTCTGTTGACAAACGGGGTCTCTATGCACTGCCCGCAAACATAATTAGTCTACTGGCCGGGGATGGGGGACAGCATTATAAACTGTTCCCACCACCCTCACTATACACCACAGACGACTAACAGGACAGCACAGATACCACCACATAGATACACTCTCCCTACCTATAAAAACACTCCTCTCTATGGGAATACAACAATCTGTTATTAGAACATGACCGGGAGTGTGACCAACTGTCGGGGGTTGGTACATATCGGCTCCAATGTCTTGTTATTTTAGTCAAGCACCTCTGCACGATTTACTGCAGGTAAAAATGAGTACATGTGTATTCAAACCTTGCTCATGAATTGTCTGAAGCAATGGGGTGTCCTAACCAACTGTTACCTCCCCTCCCCGACATATTCTGCACACAGATGAAATAAAGATTCACACACACAATATATATGCGTACAGGTTTTGAATCTTTAACAAAGGCATTATGTAACACCTGAATACTTTACCAAATGTCCTGTAAAGATAGGCTCTTCCCTAGATGAGATTGAACCGAAAGTGAAGATAGATTGAACTCTGCAGAAACGGTACAGAATTTACAGAGACATCAAAATCTTCAAAAGAAGAGGAATAAGTAATCATAGCATGATAAGAATTGTAAGCACAGGAATATGGGACAGTGGTATAGACGTTCGAGATGCAAAGTTCGAATCTTAGGCTGTCTCTCTTACAGAAGTAATGGTGCCGTTGCAAACTTCACCAAAATACATAAATGACATGTATTATACTTCTCATATCCAACCAATATTGTATTAATTATATAATACAACTATTATCATTCAAAAAACCATATTTCACTCACCATTGCAACATAGAGGCTAAAAAGGGGCCTACAATGGGCCTGCACCCGCTCCCTGTATGACTACATCTTTCTTGTTGGCTGGCCAAGACTCAAGTGACTATGTCTGGTCCAGCCCGGGAGTTTTACCTATCTATTCTATTCTAATTCCAGCTACCGCCAAATTCCTCACCTCGTTCTGGAGTTACTGTAGGTGTGACCATATAAGGAATCGCTAATGGTCCACACGTCAAACTCCCGATTCCCCGAAACGCGGCTCTACTAGACTGTGAATTGGCGAAACTGAAAACGCTATGTGACACATATACATGATCAATTATAGTTGAGGATGTGTCAGTAACCCTTGTGGGACGGTTTATTAGTTGTTTGAAATTGTAAGAAAGAATGATATCGTCCCATGTCTGGTTGGATTTACTAATATCTATGTTGAAGTCACCTAGTATCATAACTTCTCTACCTGCTGTAAACACTCTATCCATCATTGTAGTGAAGCAGTCATACCAACTTTACCCGGCACAAGGATTCCTATATAGGTATCCAATGAGAAACGGTTGTTGCCAGGCTGGCTTCACCTCTAACCAAACACATTCTATCCCTACGTTCTCGAGATCACTTCTATGGGAACAGTTGAGGGAATTGGAATTGTATACAGCAATACCTGTCTCTAATTTTTGATTTGCATCTTTCCGAATTACTTTAAACCCCTTAAGTGAGATTTCTGAGTCGGTTATTTTGTCGTTAAGACGACTTTCTGTGATTCCAAACACATGGAACTGTTTGGACAGTATTACCGAGAGCTCAGGTAATTTGTTGAGCAGATGAAAGATGTTGAGATGGCCTATATATAGACCATTTTTGTTGAGCCACTGATCGTGATTGGCGAACAATACAAACTAAAAGGAAGATATCGCTTGTGGTATACAAATTGCAGGGATTTTGAAACTTTATCTAGAAGTAGTTAAGGCTGTTAGAGGGGGCAGGAAAATGTCTTTGCTGGAGTGTTATCATGAATGCTTGGTGCAGGGCTGCAGGATTGTACCGCATTAGCTGCTGAAGTTGACGGTTCCACTCATAGAATTCTAGATTACCGTCCAGCGAGGGACTGCTATGAGTGTCACTGGAAGTGCCTACATTCGAAGCAGGCATCGGGGACACAGAACCATTGTTTAATGGTGTACCCTTTGACATCATAGAGGGAGACTGTTTTACGGGCAAGGTAGGAAACACAGTATCATAGTTAGCAACATTTGTATTGGAGGTTGGGTTGCTATTCACGATATTGTGTTCCTGGGGTACAGGCAAGGGTGGTGTGGGAAGGGAAGGAGTGTTTTCTGAACACAGTGAGATGGCTGTTGCCGGAGGTGAAGTTCGGTTTACTCCTGTAACTGGTGCTGGTTGTTGTGCACGTTCGGGATATTTTATGTTCTTCGCTAGGAAGCTGCTAGCCTAGCTTGGAACAATGTATTTGATCCCTGTATAGTTTTTTCTTAGGAGCTCCGGATGGTGACATAAAGTAAGAGGTGTTGTTTATGAAATTAATGTTATTATTTTTACAAAATTTATATAACGTTAGATTAGCAGCATCGGCAGTACGACGCTGGAACCCGTAACATGGTGGAATGATAGATGAAATAAACAAAGATGATTTAGGAAATTTATTACGCAACAGCACCTCCAATGTAGCTAGTTGTGAGGTGCTGATGATTTTGTTATCCATTATATCATTGACGCCAATATGGACTGTTGCTCTCCTAATTCGGTCGTTCACTTGGAATCTTCGCAGTGTAGCGGTCAGCCTGTCAATGTCAGCGCCTTGTACAGGGTAGATTAAAGTTGATTCGCTGTCAGAAGATGACATGCGATCACTATAGATTCCCTTCAGCAGGGAGTCTCCAATGACGACATGTTTTGCACTGTGATCTATGGTTATTTCACGCCATTGGCGTATCCGCTTGGACTGTTGTTGCCACTGGTTACTGTCGTCTTTCTTGTGTTCTTGTTTATTAAAGCTTGTTTGCGTTGGTTGTTGATGCCTTGTAGTGGTAACTGCTGAGCTCTGTGATTCCACGTCTGTTCCTGGTGAGTTTACACTTAAGGCCTGGAACCTGTTGCTGATATGCACATCGATGGGGTAGATAGATGGTGTGCGTTCTACAGGTTTAGTAGTGGTTTTGTTGCTTGTAGAAACTGTCTGTATGTTATTATGCGACGAACATTCACTAGTAACACACGCATCTACAACACCATGGATACTTTCTGTTTGTGCACTTTTATGAAATGACTGTGCACGCTTTAGTTTAAAGGCATGTATGGATGTTTTAAGTAGGCGGATTTCCTCTCGAAGAAGAATGTTTTCTTTTTTAAACTCCGCAATAATATTAGCGGTGTTGCTGGTAATAACATCTTTTAACCTCGTCTCCAAAGCCTGAATTAGTTCACGACAATCATTGTGGCTCTGTATTTTGGCCGAAGAAAGCGTTTTTGAAAGTGATGTGTTAGTTTGATAAGATTGAGCTGGTGAATTGTGTTGTTTGTCCAGCTGGACATCAGTGTCTGATTGTTCACTAGACACCGTGATGGATGTTGGCGATGAAGATGATTGATTCAGTCGCTGAGCTGGCGTGCTAACTAACTTTTGTCCCGTCTTGTTTTTGTTTACATTTTCGCATCGCTTTGACACAGTTGATGATCGTAAGTTGGAGGAAATGTTGGCAATATAGGCAGCTCGACAAGGCAAGGAGTAAATAAAACTGCAGGCCTTTATGTAGATCCAGCAGGGCGCTTATCTCTTGCTAGTCACGCATAGTTAAGTCTCACGTTGTCGTGAATCGATAATTGGTAAAAATTCAAATATGGATGCTCTTACCCTCACGTGTCACAATGAAATCTTCATTTCACTTAATAAACGGTCACATAAACTTGACAGTTGAGATGTAAATTCAGTTTTAAAACGAGCACAATAATGGAGTAAATAAGAGCGCCGGCCCTTATATAGGGCGTGCGTGGTGATTATCTTATATTATGATGATGATAGATAGATAGATAGATAGATAGATAGATAGATAGATAGATAGATAGATAGATAGACAGACAGACAGACAGATAGATAGATAGATAGATAGATAGATAGATAGATAGATAGATAGATAGATAGATAGATAGATAGATAGATAGATAGATAGATAGATCCCCGCCAGGAGCTGGGCTAAGACGGGCCAAGTCAGCTGGTTTATTTATATAATCACGTTTCACGAAAGAACCCCCATTGGAGACACCTCTGAACAATACCATTTAACTCCGCGCAGTTTGTGCCAAAACGAAAATCACGAGACAATTTTAAAAAAGCGCGGATGTGTCTTGGTGAAGCTGTAATACTTTTAAAATGATGGACTTAATCTCTAAGCCGTAAATTATATACCGCATATAAACAAACATTGAAATCAGCTGTACAATCTCCAGAACAAAATTTTTTTAGTTGGGTGGACATAATGATAATGTTATATGCTAAATCTCATCATTTTCCCTCAGTTGGTTACTGAGATATTGAACTTTATATTGAGGCAAAAAAAAAAAAAAAAAAAACACACACACACACACACACACACACACACTATAATAACATACTTTACTTGCGACATTTTGTAGTGGGACATCACAGGGCTGGCAGCCCACTCAAGCGACACAACTGGTCTCGCTCACTATTCTGTAACTCGCTCAACGGCCTGGATGCGGTTGCATTTGTACTGACCATCTCCTTGCTGTACAAACGATCTCGTCGACGCCAGTTAACGATCTCCCAATATGGTCGATCGTTGGTTTCATATCACTTTCAAATCTCTGTCCTTATCTTCCCATTAGACCTCTGGATTGTTGTGTTTGCGATGTTGACTTGAGGACGGTTCCTAGCAGAGTGACCCCGCCTGTCGGTTGACAGCGCCTGCTTAACACTAAGTGCCTGAGCTCGCTATCAGATTGGCTCCTTCAATTTAGTTTAGTTTAGTTTAGTCGATGGATCAACATCACGGCACACGGGTGCAACCCATAAGTGCTCCGTTTTCCTCCTAACTAAAATCTGAGTATGGAGAAACTTCTCTCAGTGCACGAACTCCGTAGTAACGGCGAGGATCTTGAAAATACTTAAGGTAGATTTTTAACTCGAAATTTTGCCCGGGCAGCGCCGTTAGGCTACTCTATTTCGATTTCCAGCTGCCAAGGGATTTTTTACGTGCGCAACATTACACACGGGCGTCCTTCCATTTAACCATCGTAACGGTCTTTCTCCTAATTCACTGTGACCAGTCGTCACCAATGCTAACTATTTTCTGACTTGTTATCAGTCCTCTGAGTACTCTCATTGCATTAAGTACTCCGGCTGCTCAAAGTATTCGCAACATTAGTCTTAGACACAATATCTTCGCTCCTCCAACTTCCTCCTAATGTGTTCGTTTACACTCATGATTCACTGCCATAACGCAGAGCAGTATTCTCATTCTGATATTCAAGGACAGTTACTTACTACATAAGAATCTTTTCATCTCTGAAATGCAGCCTATTTTGCTCTTAATCTATTGCATTCATCTTCCATTTGATGATATGAACATCACTACACAAGTACTGGAGCGAATTACTCATAGAAAAATCATCGATGTATCATACATGTTGGAGGAAACAGCAGAACCGGGACGGACATGACACAGTCGTATGGTAAACGCAACGTTCTTGTGCGAGTGAGTATCCTTGGTATAATTATGCATCTCTGTCACTAAGCAGAGCAAGTCACTCACTTGCCTTGAAAGTCGGCATCTTAGGTGGAGGATATTAAACGGATACTGAAGAGGGCTAAAGACACAGCGCCAGGCCCGGACGGGGTAAGGTATACCCATATGAGTGTGGCATAACCGCTAACCACCATTATTCAGTTGACAAGAATGCACGCCAAGAAGAGGGGAAAATATAAACCAATTGACTACACCAATTGACTTCAGAATATATGACATATTGGGATGGCTACGTCCTGGATGGTTCCCATAAATAAATTAAACAATTACATAATACATTGTGTGTAATTAAACCATTACATAAAACATTGTGTAATTAAATGATTGCATAAAACATTGTATTACATAAAACATTAACACAAATATCTTTAGATTTTGAACATTGTCATTTTCTGATATGATATAACAGACATCATGTGGGGTATTGATTGATGGCCACATGATGTGAATGACATTTATAGATAAATAAGAGTAGGTGATTGATCATTTCTTCTGAATAAAGGGGGCCTCTTTCAAATAGGTTTATACTTCAGAAAAAGGTGCTCCAGGAGAAATATAGAGTTTGAATCTACTATTCAAACCCTACTTCTCTTCCAGAGAAGGTGTTCATTTCCTGAGAAGTCTGATCTTACAGCATTTCATCAACCACCGGGAAATCTTATCCGGAGGGAAATCTCTGTCTAATTTCAGATTCTTTTCTTTTACTAGGGATTAATTCTGGTTACTTCAATGCCTGCTGCCTTTGGCTTTTCCAGCATTGACAGACAGACATAACATAAAGTGTTTAATATTGTGCATGCTCTGTTGTATACTTGCAGATCAGGGACTGACAAGCTTACGCGGATCAGACCACACTGCATTTATATTTTTTTTTTAGGCAGGGCAAATAAAGCAATAAATTCTAGGCATGGCGGAAACTGCTAAGTTTCGGGCCCAAATAACAGAAACAGGTAGGTAATGCGGGTTAGATGGCACTGAGCTAGCTAACTATATTTCAGAGGCATTCGACAAAAGAGAAAGACTGCAAGCGGAATTGGCCCTCAAAGAAAAACAGCTTCACGCTGAATTAGCGGAGAGGGAATAACGACTTCAGGCAGAGATAGAGGAGAAAGAGAAACGATTTCAAGGAGAATTGGAGGAGAAAGAGAAACGACTACAGGCTGAAATGGAAGATAAGGAGTGAGAGCGTCAACACCAACTGGAGTTGAAGAGGATGGAGACTGAATTGGAGATCCGGAGACTAGAGAAGGGGAGTGGTCCTACACCCTCAACCTCATCAGGATTGCCAGTGACAGAACCACATCCTCACGTCTCCCACCTTAATTCAGGAGCTATGTCATTTCCGCTGGAACCCTTCAATGAACAGACTGACCACATCGAAGGATTTTTATCACGCTTCGAAGCAATGGCTGTCAGCTGTGGGCTTGAAGAAGGGAGATGGGCGACGAAGTTAGCGCAGGCTTTAAGATCTACCACGTATGACGTGTTCTCGAAGCTTACTCGTGAGGACCAACAGGAATACGAAACACTCAAAAAGGCACTCTTGAGCCGATTCGAAGTGGACGGGGATTCTTACAAAGCTCGTTTCAAAACCGCAAGGAAAGAACCGGGTGAGAGTTATGCGCAACTAGTTGAAAGACTGAAGCCATACATACAAAGATGGGCTTGCTTAGGAGGATTTGAGGAGAGTTTTGAGGGACTCCGTGAAATGATCATCATTGATCAGATAAAGGGGAAGATGTCGAATGAAATTAAAGCATTCTTAACCCAAAACGGGACTGACCGCCTAGAAACTATAATCATCCTGGCAGAGAGATTTGAAAAATCTCAGAAGGAGATGGGAGGAAAGAGACGTTCGAACAACACCCCCTCTCAAGATAAAACTCCAAAGCCAAAGGAGGGTGAAAACACTTTAGCCACCATGAAAAATGGGAAATCCAAGAAAAAACACTCAAAACACAGCCCAAACAGCGCCGAAGGAGGAAAAACCATTCTGTACCCATTGAAAAATTATAGGTCACACATTTCAGAATTGCAGGAAGAAGCCACCTCCACACACAGCGGACTATTTGGCCAACCGAAAATAGAAAAAAGTGAGCACTGGTGAAACGTCCAGACACCTCATCAAGACACATCATCTCGTATTCCGGTTGTAGAATCCTTCTTGCTAAATGGATTCAAAACGACCTGTTTATATGATACTGGATTATCGTATGACTGTGTTGTTTCATCAACCTATTTTGGGCCTGGTTCTAGTTCCTCGGTGACATCTGTGTAGGTCTCTTGAATTCCTGTGACATCTGATGAGATGTTGAGAAGTTGTTCGAAATACTGCTTCCATCTTATTAGGATCTGTTTTTGTTCACTTATTGGTTCTCCATTTTCGCTGTTAATTATTTCAGTTGGGTCAAAGGGTTCTCCTCTGGTTCGCATTGCACTTATCTTTTTGTAGAAGTTTCTGGTTGCCTCCTTGTAGTTTTTATTTAGGGTTTCTCCATACTCTTCCCAGTCTTTCTGTTTTTCCCTCTTTACTATTCTACTCACATGTCCTCTCGCTATTCTGTATTCTCTGTAATCACATTCCTGTTTGCTCTTCAACCACTTTTTATATTTTTCCTTTTTTTCTTTTACCGCTTTCTTTACTTCTGCGTTCCACCAACTTGTTATTTTCTTTATCCGTGTTTTGCGTTTTTTCGTGGTTCCGCATGTTATTTTTGCAGTATTTAAAATGCTTGATTTGAACATCTCCCATTCTTCTTCCACTGTTTTTCTTTCCGTAGGTAATTTTACAAAGAGTTCAGTTAGTTCTTTCTCATAATTTTCCCTTACTGCCTCGTCTTTAAGGTTTTTTAAGTTTACTGATTTGCATGGCATGTATTTTCCTGCTCTTTGTTTTCTTCTTCTAATGGTTCTTATTGTGGCAACGACTGCTTTATGATCTGTGTTTATACTGAAATTGGGCACTGCTCTTGCATCTAATATATTTCTCTTTCTGTTATTTCTTGTTAATATAAAATCAATTTGGCTTTTAGTATCTAGATCGTTCCATTTATACCAGGTGTATACTTGTGAATCTTTATGTTTATAGAATGTGTTTGTTATATAGAGGTCGTGTTGGCTGCAAAGCTCTAATAGTCTACTTCCGTTATCATTCCTTTCATTTTGCTGATCTCCAAATGCTCCCAGGTGTTTTTCTATGCCCACTCTGTTATGTCCTAGTCTTGCATTGAAGTCTCCCATAACTATGATGTTGTCCTGCTTATCTATTTTATTTAGCACATCATGTATGTCTTCGTAGAAGTCCTCGCATTCTTGCTCATTATTGTTTGCATTACATGGTGCGTATATCTGTACATATGTTGTGATTGTTTGTTCTTTTATTCTCACTGTTATGATTCTTTCTGATATATATTTTATTTCTAGTATTGCTCTTGCTAGCCGTGGTTCGATGACTATTCCCACACCGTGTCTTGCCCTTTCTTGCTGTTCTACTCCGGAGTAAACAAACGTGTAACTGCGGTGGAGCTCCTTGCATCCTTTCCCTTTTGTTCTGGTGTCCGCTATTCCCATCAGACCAATATTCCTCTTCTCCATTGTTTCTATAAGCTCTTCTTCTTTACTATTGAAACCACAGACGTTCATTGTGCCTATTTTTGAATCGCTGATCTATCTCGTAGTCCATTAACATTGCCGGGTCGATAGCCGTTTGGGTCAGTCCGTTTATACTTCTTAGTTTTTCTACGAGCAGTATGAAGATCCCCTGCCGGCTTGCTAGGCCAGTCGCAGGATTAGGACACTAATCTGACCACAGGGAGTCCATCCCCTATGGCGAACCATAGCCCCGTTAGCCCATGACCTCGCGGTCATGGTTGCCCGGTCTGCACCACGTGGAGGTGGGGGTTGACTTGTGTAGTCTGCGGGTCATCGGCAGGCTACTAATTTTCGCTCTTCACCCCTCCTGGGAGAGGCTAGCCGATCCTAGCCCTGCTGGCTGCAGGGCCGGGCGCATTCCACACCTTACAGACTCAGAGGTAGGACAATATCAACCTATTAAGAGAGGTGTTAGGCAGGGATGTGTAATGTCTCCAGATCTTTTTTCCCTATACAGTGAAAATATTTTCAGAAATGTAGAAGACCTAAATGGAATCAGCATTGGAGGACGAAACATAAATAACATTAGATATGCAGATGATACAGTATTGATTGCAGACAATGCACAGGATCTGCAACAATTAGTAGACGCAGTTGTTGTACACAGTGAGCAGCTGGGGTTGGAATTAAATTATAGGAAGACACAGGTTATGGTCGTCACTAGGAAGAACGAAGTACCACAATGTAATATACAAGTAAATGGGGATATTCTTCAACAAGTGAATCGGTTCAATTATCTCGGAACAGTCATAACATCTGATGGCAGATGCCTTGAAGAGATTAGAACAAGAATCGCCATTGCGAAAGTAGCCTTTAGCAAGATGAAAAACATTCTGACCAATAGAATGATGTCAATTGAAACGAGAAAAAGAGTGTTGTGGTGATACATAGAGCCTGTTCTTTTGTATGGATGTGAAACTTGGACAATGTTCAGTCAAGCTGAAAAACATCTGATGGCTGCAGAAATGTGGTTTCTGAGGAAAATGCAAAGAATACCATGGACAGACGGAAAAACCAATGACCAAGTACTACAAGAGACAAATGAAAATCGTAGATTGATTAGAGAAATTAGACGTAGACAGTCAAATTTTTTGGACATGTTATGAGAAGAAATGGACTGGAGAACTTAGTGACAGCTGGCAAGATCGAAGGGAACAGACCAAGAGGAAGACCGAGAAGAAAATACCTGGATGGCTTGGCCACATGGCATGGACGAGGCAGGAACACTGAGCTGATCCACGACTCTGGTGATCGAGTGAAATGGCGAATCATGACCGCCCACGCTTTCCGGCATGGTACATGATTGATTGAAACTGATTAGAGACATTAGGCGTAGACAGTCAGAATTTTTTGGGCATGTTATGAGAAGAAATGAATTGGAGAACTTGGTGACAACAGGTAAGATCGAAGGGAACAGACCAAGGGGAAGACCTAGAAGCAAATACATGGATGGCTTGGCCTCGTGGCATGGTCGAGACAGAAACACGGAGCTGAACCACGACCATGGTGATCGAGTGAGATGGCAAAACATGACCGTCCACGCTTACCGGCATGGCAGATGATGGATGGATGGACTGTCGTTTCATTGAGACTCTAATGGAGTCTGGTCAGCATGCGCCGAATAAGGTATATTCTCTCTCTCTCTCTCTCTCTCTCTCTCTCTCTCTCTCTCTCTCTCTCTCTCTCTCTCTCTCTCTCTCTCTCTCTCTCTCTCTCTCTCTTTCTTTCCAGAAACTGGATGGTCATACAATCACATAATGCCTCCGCGATGAAGTGTTTGCTCCACCTGTCTGTGAAGTTCGTGTCTTCGTTTCCAGACTGCGGCATTCCTTTCACGACTGCAATTTTCTCTGGGACTCCTGGGTCGTCGCTGGAGCTATGAAGTTCATGCTTCGTGAGACGCCTTCGACAGACCATTCTGAAGAAAGACACCGAGACACATGGGATACCGTGGTTACTTAAAGTAACCAATCTCATGATTGGTATCATGTATTGCCACTGGAAGTAAAGGCCACCTGTATGATATTGACAACATCACTAACAGAGTGCCGATTTGTCTATACACAATATAGGACTATCCAATAGCCAGTGTTCCTCAAGGCGTCTTAAAGCTAGCGTAACCTATTAATGATTCTGTTCTTAGCCAATTACTTGAGGTATTTGATCGCTTGTATTCGAGGCTTGGTGACCACGCCTCCACCGTCGCCCAAATGATCACAATTTCATTTACAAGGCGGATATCAATGTATAACTGGTTTTTAACATGCCTAGGCATGCAAGCTTACAGTTGAGGAATACCCTTTAATTTATGATCCAATATTTAAATTCACAAAGACTGCCTTCTCATTAGCTGATTAATGATTATCCTCAAATAATAAACAGGTTGGGCATGGTTAAAACATACTAGAACACAGCGGAATGGCTGGAACGTGTGCCCAACCAACAGAAAACACCCCAGAGAAGACTATATAAGTGGAACAATCGCGTGCTTTTGACGATGCCACTGTCATATTTTGAATATAGTTCACTGTGAGCTTCAAATTAGATACCGGTAGTAAGTATATATTCTTCTACTTCTCCTCCTCTTACTCCTCCCCCTCCTCCTCCTACTCCCCTTCTTCTTCTTCTTCTTCTTCTTCTTCTTCTTCTTCTTCTTCTTCTTCTTCTTCTTCTTCTTCTTCTTCTTCTTCTTCTTCTTCTTCTTCTTCTTCTTTACTACTGTTTCAGTTTGACCTGTGAATGTCGTGGGTTCGTTTTACTATATGCCTGGGAAGAGATGAAGAGGAAGGCCAAAGAGAAGATGGGTGCAGGATGTATCTTATGATCTCCAAATCGGTGTACGGACGCGGGACATCTTATCAAGAAGTTTTCCGGAAGGTTGTTATGGGAGCGAGGTTCTGCAAGGGACATGCTACTGAATGAATGAATAAATGAATGAATGAATGAATGAATGAATGAATGAAGCGTCGTTCTGGCCACGAGTGTAATTGTTCAGGAGTTTCCTGGGTATCATCGCTGGAGCTACGAAATTCATGCTTAGTGAGTTTCTTTCTGTTTTCCGCTCTGCGGAAAGAGACCGCGCCGCTTGGCGTAAAGTCACGCTGACATCTGAACCATCACGACTTTACTACTGTTTCAAAAGTACTTAAGCACCTTTGGCGATGTCGTATCTGTTAACGTTCACTGGTGTACGTTTGATGCCTGGATGCCCTAGCAGATGCCTGACTATTATTGGACTAGTTCCATATATAGACACCACAACAACCAGTCTGGAAGCAATGGTATAGATTGTACTAGTGTTTGTTGTGACCTCTTCGCAAAATAACAAAAATGCCATGATCTTGTCTAGCAAGTTGATGATCAATGAAATGTATACTTTAAATTGTGCTTAAATTATTTTGTTGTAGAGACGTGACCAGCCGTGCAATGCGGTATGCGTCCTATTTGTTATGAATTTTGCAGCTGGATCGTATCCCTTGAATTACGGAATTGTTTTAGAAGAAATATCGTTTTCATTTATTCATTTACATCGAGTGTTTCTTTTCTTTTTGTAGAGGAAGGTTTTGATAATCAATAATTTGAGTATAGGTGGTCTCCCTTGCGAAGGGGTTAGCGACTTTCTCCGCAATCCCGCATATCCACGTGAAGAACACAGCTGCGCGAGATTCGGTAGCAGATCGCGTCTCGTTGGTTACTTACGGGGTTTGTGAGCCGGTCGCTCAGGAAGCAATGACAAACTACTGAGCGTAATCTTGCCAAGATCATCAACACTTGCTGAAACAAGCTGCTGTTGATTGCAACGTCCTGTAAGGGATATGCAACTTTTAAAAAACTGTAATCATGATTTGTTTCATAACATTGATTATATTGGGAACATATGCTGTTTTAAACCTTCTACTTCAGATTTTAAGTTCTGGCAAATGTATTACCGAAATTTGTTGTTGTTATTGTTGTTTTTGTTGTTGTTGTTTGTCCATCAAGAATGATGATGACCATTCAATTCATCCAGTGGGGTTGAAAGTATGGAGCTGTGCGTTCTAAAATGGCTGAGAAGGCCTATTTTGGCTCGAAATGTTCTTTGACAATGTGGACAAAGAATGCTTGACGTTTCTGGAGGAGGATTTTCTGCAGTGGTTTTTCTGTCCTGCCTTTTCTTCACAGCTCTTGCAGTTCTGGATGCCTCACACGTGACTGCACCCTTGCGTAATAATGCACGCCACAAATTTCTGTCTCTGGCTGCACTTTCCCAGGTGTCATGAATTCCAAAAGCATTGAGTGAGATTTTCAGTGTCTTTAAAGTATTTCCACTTGTCGCCTTGGGAGCGTGTACCACAACGCAACTCGACGTAAAAAATTGGTTTACAGAGCCTATGATCTGGCATGCGAGTTAAGTGACCAGCCCAGCGAATCTGATTCTTCACATACAGAGTGGATCATCATTATCATCATCATCATCATCATCATCATCATCATCATCATCATCATCATCATCATCATCATCATCATCATCATCATCATCATCATCAACATCATCATCATCATCATCATCATCATCATCATATCATCATCATAGGCATCATCATCATCATCATCATCATCATCACCATCATCAACATCACCATCATCATAGGCATCATCATCATCATCATCACCATATCATCACCATCATCATCATCATAGACATCATCATCATCATCATCATCATCATCATCATCATCAACATCATCATTATTCTCATCATAATCATCATTACCACCACCATCACCATGCGTCTCGCCAGCAGGCGTAGGCGAAGATGTCTCTCAGCATATCTCAGCCCATTGGTGCTTTGGATCTTCTCTGCTGATGATATTCCTGCATGAATCCGTCTAAGCCCATCTGCCATGATTTCTCTTCGCCTGTCACTGTATATTTTCCCAATGATCTTTCCAGCTGGGATGATGCTCTCCAATATATCTCTTCTCATTACATAACCAAAGTATTATGTTAATCTATTTCATATAATTGTACGTAATGTTTCATTAGCGTAGAGTGGATGCTGATGTAATATATACACAGTCCAACTATTTTCAGTTTAATTTATGATCCAGTCCTTAGTGTGTAGACACGTGTACAAGCTGTTTCAGCAAATTATTGATCAACACATTGAATTATTAGTCTATCCCGCGTATGTCACAATATAGTGTGCATACGTATTTATAAGATGCCACATTCTTGAATACACACCTGGTAAATAATAAGCCATTGACAAAGTCACATTAGAGTAACATTCCGTTCGTATTTATCAGTAAACTATATCAAGAAACCGTGATGACAAGACAGTGTTATACTTGCAGCTTTCCTCGTCTAACAACAACAGTTTAGCAGAGCAGATGGAATCTAAACAGTTCGCATATTTCCTTGGGGCTGTCATACTGGCTGTGTGCATTGCTAGCTTAAGTGTGCAAGCTGCGAATCTAGACCAGGATGATGGCTTTGAAAGGAGACAAGTAGCAGGTGACGTGTTTAGTATTTTTATAGTTAAGATATTAATGCGAAAATCTGCCGCAGTTCTGCAGGGTGACATGCTGCCTGGATCTTAAATATCGTTTCCCAATTCTAGGTTGTATTTCTGCATGTAGTCAACCTAGCGAGTGTTTTTTTTTTCTTCTGGATATCATATTTCATTGATACACTGTAATTCTACATAGCGTCAACCAATCTTCTTGTTGTCTTTTTAATATACATTTTTTCATTAATATAATGTATTTCTGTCGTTAGAAGCGACAGGATTAAATTCCCGTGTAATCATTCTTGTGTCCCTGTACAGTGAAAATATTTTTCAGAAATATAGTAGATATAAAAGGAATTATCATTATGGGACGAAACATCAATAATATTAGATATGCAGATGAGACAGTACTGATTGCAGACAATGAGCAGAATCTGCACACAATGAAAAACTAGGGTTAGAATTGAATTGTAAGAAGGCACAGATTATGGTCGTCATTAGGACGAAGGAAATACCACAATAGAATATACAAGTAACTAGGAATATTCTTAAACAAATGAATCGGTACAATTATCTCGGAACAGTCATAAGGTCTGTTGGGAGATGCCTTGAAGAGATTAGAACAAGAATTGCCATGGCAAAGGTGGCCTCTCGCAAGATGAAAAACATACTGACCAATCAAAATACGTCTATTGTAACGAGAAAGATAGTGTTTGATGTGCTACACAGAGTCTGTACTTTTGTATGGATACGAGGCGTATGCCAATGAGCAAGCAATCTGAAAATCTGATGATGTCTGTGGAAATGTGGTTTCTGAGGAAAATGCAAAGAATACCATAGGCAGACAGATAAACCAATTACCAAGTTCTACAAGAAATAAATAGAACTCGTAAACTTATTAGAGAAATTAGACGCACATAGTCAAAATGTTGTGGGCATGTTAGAAATAAATTGGAGAACTTGGCGACAACTGGCAAGATCGAGGGGAAGAGAACAAGGGGAAGACAGAGAAGTAAATATCTGCATGGCTTGGCCACATGGTATGGTCGGGACAAGAACGCTGAGCTGATCCACGACTCTGGTGATCGAGTAAAATTGCGAATCATGACCGCCAACTCTTATAGGCATGGCACATGATGTATTGATGGCAATCATTATAGCGTTCAGTTGCTATATTGTCCAGTGAATTTTCTTGCCCCTGTGTTATCAGAGTCATACTGGAAGAAAAGAATCGTAACTATGTAACAGACAATGCGTATAGTTAGAAGAGACTAATTTTTCTTGGGCTAGAACTAGCTTGTCCAACCCGTAGATAATGAAATATTTAAGAGGTAAGGGGCTGAATTGATGACGTGCAATCGTTAACCTAGAAACAGTTCCAGAATGGACACCTGGAATGTTAGAACTATTCATGAATTCGGATAAACAGCACCATTTGTAACTATTATATAATTAACATCTTTGGATTATGTCAGACCGAAGAGAGCTCGCAAAAAGCTATTAATCACGTGTGAAAGGGTGCTGTTCTCAGCCCACAGTGAGGGAATTGCATCAATGACGCAGTGGCCTAATGCTCTCTAAAGGGTCAGAGACTGATAAGAGGGAAATCATGGATGGCTCAGGCGGAGGATACGATCAGACAAGGTGTGCCCCTTGGAGAACATCAGGCGAGGAGAGGAGTGGGTCAGAGTGCCAGCCGAGCAGTCAGACTTGTGCAGAGTTATAATCACATTGAGCCGGGAGTGCAGGGAGTGGCCAGCAGGGGCCACAGAAGTAGAAATTCAGCAACTAATTCAGGATAATTCTCGCCCGGGTGATGTGATTATCTACACGGATGGGTCGGTGTTGAGAGGTAGGAGAAGTGCCTGGGGGTTCTTGGCAACAGCTAAAGGTGATCATTTGGTGCAGGCGAGCCTGGCGTATGATAACACAACATCTAGCTTAAGAATGGAGGTGGAGGCGGTCATTGCAGCTTTCCGCTGGATAGAGAACACGATACATATACACATTGTGATTGTAACTGACTCAGGAAGCATGCTGAGGAGGGTGAGAACAGGCAAGCTTCGTGCAGAGTGGCTTGCTTCGCTTCGGAGATCACGGGTAGCAGGCATCACCTGGATCTTTTTTCCTGGACATGCCGGTGTGCTGGGGAATGAACATGCGGACAGATTGGCTGGCTCGGCAGAACTTGGTGGAGTATTGATGCATGACAAGGCAGACGTGGTTGTGGCCTTGTGGGAGCACGTGTACACCTCGGAGGAGCAAGTGGATCACCATAGTCTGGTCAGAATGAGGCAGCGAGGTGTGACGAGGGGATCTTGCCGACGATCGACGCTCAGAGGAAAGGCGAGACGGACATATAATCAGATTGCTACTGGAACTATTAGTGTTGGAACTCTTCGCTGGCTGCTGAGGATGGGGACGGAGCGCTTATGGGAATGTCCCGAATGCTGTGATGTCGGTTCCTAAATCAGTCAATCAATCAATCAATCTCTAAAGAGACAGAGGAAGCAGATGCAGGAAACTGAGAGTTGTAGAATAATAACAGGCATGCACGATGTCTTCTAAACACTGAATTAGTAAAATCTCAGACATAAAAACTACGTAACAATGAATGGTCACAGAATACAAGTACTAGCATAACGTGAAAGACAGCTGAGAGCAGATTACAATTAGATGCAACGGATCAATTCTGAAAGTGCTTGGGAAAAGGACATAAATACTGGAAGCATGGATATCCCTACGACCTTAAAACATGAGGGTGGACAAATACACACGCAGGTTCAATCAATAGCAAAACAAGTACTACTGAAAGTCAGAGTCACGAACAGACATGCAGAAGTTAATACATATGTAAGAAAGCTGTTAACTAATATCATAAAACAGGCAGCAGTTAGATTGCCCAGCAGGACAGGCAGATGTATCAGGAGCGAATATAAACGTCTGAGACTTTACTGCAATACTAGGAACATAACAGAGAAATATAGTCAACCAAGAAGACATGTCTTTTCAAAAATAAATACAAGCATAATAAGGCAATTCGAAAGTTCTTAAAAAACAGGAAAGATCAAGTAAACAAAAGTTGGAATACATGAACTTCTTAATAGATCAGGTCCAGAGCTCCCCAACTTCAACCTACACTTACTCAGCATGCAGTAGTAAAGGTGAAAATCAAGTTTTTAAAAACAATCTATGAAATAAATTAGAAATCTATAAATCGCCGGATGGTTTGGGAAGCGGCTAGTTCAGACTGTATGCAAGCAGAGGATAGTAAAACAATGTAAATAGTTCAACTTGGTTACTGCACACGGTATTTAGCTGCTTGATAAAATACCAGGAGACTGGAGAGGATGATATCATTGGAAGTGATCAGATAGAAACCTTCACTTGTGCTAATATTATAAAGGAATAATGATGTTGTCAGTCTCTGTGAAATAAGGAAGACAGCTCTAGAAAGATTAAGGGCTGCAATCGACAAACAAAAAAAGGGATAAACAGGCAATAATCCTACGACAGAACAGATCCGTTAGCAAATAAACAGCTATATTATGAACAATAATGAAACATCGATATTACAGCTCGATTTGTGTGTGTGTGTGTGTGTGTGTGTGTGTGTGTGTGTGTTTGTGTGTGTGCGTGCGTGTGTCTAGGTTTGACTTGAACTGTGGTTGGCTAATATACGTATGTGGTATATTATGATGTTATCTCAGCGCCTAGATATGATCGACAATATCGTGTATCTGTGTATGATGTATGTGCATAGGAAAATAGGCGTCGATATTGAGAGAAGAAAACAATATTTGTCTCACTTTAAATCAAGCATCATTATAACTTCTCATTATTTGTGACCAGCTGTAAGTATATTTACATGTAGCACAATAACATATCCTAAGATAATAATTATGTAATGTATGTTAAACATACTAATACAAAATCAAAATAATTTAATTAAATAGGCGTTTTATATTTAAAACATAGTGGTCTTATTCTTGTGAAAGAAAAACTCAAAAAGCTGAAAGGCGGTTAATCCGATAACAGGTGGTGAAGCATACATCTTCAACTCAAAAAATAAGAAAGAACACAAGAAAGGACAAAACCAATGTATACAAGATTGCTGTACCAGAATAGAGCAACATCATAAAACAGAAAGGATTATGGAATGTTCAAAGAAATGAAGTTATTGACAAGAAATATTCAACCTCAATTGAATATTATCTGTGACAAGATGGGAAATACCTTAACAGAATCTAGACGGATTCTAGAAAGATGGCAGGAGTACTGCAGTGGAATGTTTGATGTGAATGAGAGTGAGGATATGAATGAGATACATGAACCAATTACAGCAGAAACAGAACCTGAACCCTCATTAGATAAAATTGCATGTGCAATAAAGAACCTGAAGAATGGTAAATCACCTGGATGTGATGAGATACCAGCTGAAATAATTAAAGCGGGAGGAGAAGAGAGTATACAAATCTATCACGCATTATGTAGAAATGTATATAAAAATGGTATATGTTCAAAAGATTGGAAGAGAACTATCTTCATTTCAATACCAAACAGAAAGTGCAACCTGAAATATAACACCATATTTAAAACTGTTGCCCTGATCAGTCATGCAAGTAAAATTCTACTAAGAATCATAACAGGAAGACTTAGTAAGATAATAGAAGAAGACATTTATATGGCTAAAGATGGATTTATACACAGGAGAGGAGCAAGAGATCATATACTCAACATGCGTTTAATAATAGAGAAGTGCAGAGAATTTAATGTAAACCTATTCTCGTGGTTTGTGGATTATTCAAAGGCATTTGACTATGTACAACATCAGAAACTTTGGGAAATCATGAGGAATATGGGTTTTTCAACACAAGTAATACAACTTATAAAAATGCTCTATCTCGACCAACAAGCTGTGGTTACAATAGACGGCGAGACATCAGACTGGTCTGACATGAAGCAAGAAGTCTGTCAGGACTGTTTGCTGTCCCCTTATTTGTTTAACCTGTAAGCCGAAAATATAATGAGAAATGTCAGAGGTGATATTAACAGGGAGCTATATGATGCCCTAAATATCAGTGGTCATGACATACCGGAGATTCGATATGCTGATGATACAGTATTGCTATCCACAGAACAGTGTTGCATAGAAACCTGAATAATCTCAACCAAAGTGAATAGTGAAAATCACAGCTTATATCTCAAAACAGCAATAAACAAAGATAATGCATACAGATAAAACTACTATGGAGAAAAAAAATATATGTTTGTCGGATACGGGTGTGATTGATGGCTCAACCCCACAGAGATAAATGATGAAACATCATTTTTCCCAATGTGATCCTGCCCGTTTAATTAATTTAGCTTTACTGACTCAATTGTTGAGACCAGAAATAGAGTTGTAGAGAACCAAGGAATACCTTTAGGAAATACTGAAAAGTTGTACTCCCCTTTATACTCAATTTATTCCTTAAGTGGTTCCTTGCCTCTCCTCTACCAACTAATTAATTCTATCTAGGGTAATTTAAAACAGTTTGTTTATGACAAATAAAATACAATCAATACATGACATGACCTCAGCTTTTATGATTTAATAAACACAAATATGAATTTTGTAAATTGCATTCAAAATTACAATTTCCTGTCATAAAATAAGGACATATACATATACATTAAATATTACAGACTTGATGTGCCCATGATAAGGTATATATTAACAGTTAGATTTTTCGCAGTGGCATGTAATGGTAATCTTTTACTGGCCTGGAGGATCTGAAAAAAAGAACTGTCTGCAATCAGGATTCTCCACTTCCAGCTTTGGGAATCACTCTGGCTATCATCATTTGTAGTATTAAGTGTTCCTGGGTGTAGTAGAACATAAGTTGGCTCTTGGTTTTCTTTTCTCACAGCAGGTAATTGTTTAAATGAAGGTTACCTCTCCTATGAGACAAATGGAATGGTTGCAGGTAGATAAGTTTCTGCGCTACTCTATCAAGGGCATCACTCAATCATGCGCTCACTCAACAGGTGCTGCATTCAATCTTCACCAAGTCAGGTCTGGATTGACATGAATAAGACCACTACCTGAAATTCCATCAATCACATAATTCTAATAATATCAGAAATATGACATTAGAATTTACATGTAAAAACCTAAGAATATAACCAGTGAAAACAATAAAAGGAATCCTGTTCTTAGAGAAAATAAACAGGGAAGAAAGATAGTCATGGTGTTCCCAATTGGCTATCACCAACACAGTTGTTTGCTCTCAATCCCATCTTCCACTATCAAGTGTTCAAGGTTTAACTAGCACATGTGCAGTTTCATCATCACCTATGCCTGTCCTCAGGTTTATAGAAGTAATACCTTGAGTGATTGGGAATTTAACAATTATGTTGACCATTCTCTTCTGTATCTAGTTTTGTTCTCTACTTCATCTTTTCCTATTCAAGAAAAAGTGTCTTATACATTTAGGGCTTTTAAAAACCAGTTCCCATTTCCATGAGTATTTGCTTATAAACAAGATAAGTACATTCTAGTATTATTCTTGTATAGCCTTCAGGTGTATTCTTCTTCATTAAATGCTTCAAGTGAGAAGATTTCTTCCATTCTCATGGATGTAATATTGATTATTATCATCAACATCATCATGGTTTTTATAATAATTGTAATTAAAATCCTTATCATTATTTTCATAATTATTACATTGTCATTACAATCATCATCATTATTATCATGCTTATGACAGTAGAAATCATGACATTATTCTAACATTATCATCATAATCATGGTTATATCATTTTCATTAAATTACAGTCATCCTCATTATCTTTGAATGTTCATTATTATCATTACAATAGACCATATGTGTTATCATGAACTACAAAGTGGGATTTTGCTTAAATTACAAACACAGATGCTGGGGCTATGTGTAATGTATGATATGGTTTGTTTCGTGCTTAGCGCACAAGACTAGATGATAGGAATAAGAATGATATTTCATACAGAGTGGTGTTATGCGCCGGAGTGTACTAAATTATTTTTTTTTTTAGCTTATGGGTTACACCGAAGCATTTCTCTGGTGATAGGCATGGCATTCCACATCAAAGTTGCCGGCTATCATGAGATTGACTGTTGGCTTATACTCCCTCTCTCTCAGCATGTAACTTCACTCACTCACTCAATTTCCTCATGCATCAGTCCACATATACCTCTGTGCATGTGAGGTCACTTCACTCTCTCTGACATCATTCATATGTATGGATGATAATTTCACTCAGTCCATAGACACATTCACATTGGTATGGGGAAACATCTAGGAACCATTCATCACACATACTTCATACTGTCATGTAAGGTGGGTACTTATGTGATTTCCCAATGATAACCTTAAATGTTAACATTGACATCCCAATGAAATCTCACCCATTCATCAGACACAATCATATCTGTATGGATGACAATCATGCATATGTAGGTGCTTTACACAGAATACATTCACAGATTCACCAAGAATGACATTACAAGGGAATCTCATCCTTCAACCTAACTTTTAGTCATGCATGCTGGTGTGTTTTATCAAATTTATACTTTCCCATCTGTTTAACAATGATGAAATCACACATGAATCCTCACAGTCATGTTATCAGCAATGACATAGTGATCCTTGTGATCATTAGACACACTTAGGCAATTCCCCCAGGATTTAGCAACAGGAATCCAGGAGTTATCACATGTTCTCATAAAATACATACAATTTAGGTGATATTTCCAATTCACATTCAGGCATTATGAATTAAAATACTTCTTGCATGGCGGTTGGTTAACCACTATTATGATGTGGCACAAACATTAAATCCATATGTTTACAACATTGAAAATACATTTGACTCACTGCATGGGCGCCTTAACACAACATACAAAATTATGATACCTGTAGAATCTGGTTCTCATGGGTTCATGAATTATAAGAAAACTATTTGATTGTTCATGTGCTCATGTCACAATTAAATCTACTGACTTATGTGCTCCATCTACTTGACTATACACATTCCACTAAATTCTCTATTAGTGCCGGCACATGTAAACTTGTTTTTAATCTTACCAGTGGGCCATATACATTATGTCCTTAGCCACTGTACTAAGAATTCTGAATTTCCTTAAGTCACTCTAATTCATTGTAGATTCAGTTTCATGCTTAAGAAATAAAATGTATAGCATGTGTCTAATGTTTTATACATTAACTAAGTTGTTTAGCTGGGAGAAAATAAACACTGTAGTTTTCTCCTATTGTACAGTTTATCTTATGATTATGATAACTGAGTATAATATATTTAGTTTGTACTAGATTAAATTCTGTAAGAACTCACCATTCCAATCATTGTAGATTGAGTTGCTTAAGTGGATTAATGCTTTTTATACATTAAGTCAGGTGTTTACTTTTGGGAGAAAATAACATTCAATATGGATATTCTTAATTAATAGTTTATCTATAAACTATAACAATTAATTGATTATGTGGTTGTTTCGGGATTTGAAATTTAAATATTGAGCACAACCCACTACTGGCAACGTCGATCGCATTCTGGTATGAACCTAAGGCCTATCCACGTCAATATGGAAGCACTATACTCGAGTTTCGCCCTCATTTGAGCTCGTCAGTAGTGCATATCCCTGACCGGATCCGGAAACAGTCCCGGATCACGCGTGTGAAGCGGGTGTGCAACCACGCGGCACACACTGGACACACCAAACTATCACAACAGAACCTCACAACGCTACCCATCGTAGGCTGTGCTCAAGATTGCCCAATCGCCGCGACCGACATCCGTCAATCGATTCACCACACGTGTTCACCGAGTCTACTTACCAACTCTCTTCTGGGAAAATAGGCTCACAACTAACTATAATTTAACTGAATTAAATGTGGTGTTTACCTTATTTATCAGAATGACCTCAACATGTCGACACGTTTCATGATCTGAATGAGATGCAATTTCTCACAGCGATTTCGTAGGCTGAGGATTTTCTTTTCTAGTGAATTTTGAAACTCTCTCACTCCTTCCGCTGCTTCAGTTCTTATGTCTCATGCTGACTGATGAACAAACAGGCCATGTCGCTCTGCATGCTGCTATTTATAGGGTCCTGTCCCAGTGAACGTTTTTCATTGACAACGGGTATATTAAATCTTGGATCGTACAATTCTGGAACAAACCAATATTCTGTTTCGGTGAACTCCGATTTTGTCGTCCTGGATTTATTTAATGCGATGTTACGTTTTGTGAAAATATATCATAATGTTAATGAGGAACAATTGAAGGTGGTGGAAAATTTCGAATATCTTTGGTCATTGATTGCCAACAGTGGTGACACTATGAAAGAAGTTAAAAGACGAATAGCTATTGGTCTTCAAAGTCTAAAATAATTGAATAAATTGTGGAAAGGGACAGATAGAAGTACACAATCTTGATTTTTAAGAGTATGCATCTTTCCCATTGCAACATACGCCTGTGAGACCTCGACATCTACTAAACAGCGCTTACATGATTTTGAATATAAATGTTATAGACGAGTTCAAGAATATCTTGGATAAAGAAAAGAACAAATGCATCTATACTTCAAGAGCTGAATATTGAAGAAGGTTGGCTATTAAAGACGGTACTCTCGTCGGTAACTTGATGGCGGATTGAATCAGCGGTGGTTCGAAGCGCATCGGTAACTTACAGGGTATGTGAGCCGGCCGCTCAGAAAGAAATGACAAACTACTGAGCGTAATCTTGCCAAGAAATCAACATACAGCTGAAAGATGCTGGTGTTGACAGCGATGTCCTGTAAAGGATATGCCCAAAAAAAAAAAAATATATGCCTGGGAAGTGAGGAAGAGGAAGGCCAAAGAGAAGATGGATGCAGGATGGCGGATGATCTCCAGATGGATGTATCAAACGCTGGACATCTTGCTTATGATGGAGAGGTGTTCCGGATGGATGTTATGGGAGCAATGTTCTGCTAAGTACATGCTACTGAAAGAATCGTCTAAGGCTGACACGCTGAGTAACTTTGCATCAATACTTCGGTAGATCGCTATAATAAGGTGACCTACCCAGGGTTTGTCTGTATGCCTGCCTGCCTGCCTGCCTGCCTGCCTGCCTGTCTGTCTGTCTGTCTGTCTGTCTGTCTGTCTGTCTGTCTGTGCTTATAAGAATAGACAGTATTATTGTTCTGTATATACTCACAGCTAATTCAACGACCGGTGAGTATATCCGTTTGTTATAATCTTAGTGTATACATAAAACTGTGCAATAGTTCTTTCAAGTAGTGTACTATCAGGTAAACATCAAACTATGACTTTCATATATACCTCGACTGAAGTAATAAGCGACATTAAAAAAAAAGAAGATAAATAACATGTGAGAACACATGCGGATAACTGGTAAATGGATCTGGACCATTTTCAAAAAATCCATATAAATGGCTGTTAGTAAATCTTCGGATGCTAATAACAATATATGAATATCAAAATGTTTCGATATTTTTGGAAGAGAAGGGGAATATGGTTTAGTTGGGATCCGATATATATCCAAGACATACCTGCCGCTTTTGAGACAGTCAGACATACAGCGAGACAGGCAGGAAAATAGATAAACAAATAGGCATGCAGACAGACAAACATACAGACGGATAGCTAACATTGATCGCAGAATACTAATAAGTAGAGTAAAATAGACAAGACATATGAGTGTCAATTGTAGGATTAGAAGTCCTAGTTAGGAGCTACACTAGAAGTAACAGTAGCAGTAGTAGCAGTAGCAGTAGTTGTAGTAGTAGTAGTAGTAGTAGTAGTAGTAGTAGTAGTAGTAGTAGTAGTAGTAGTAGTAGTAGTAGTAGTAGTAGTAGTAGTAGTAGTTGTAGTTGCAGTATTAATAGTTGCAATAATAGTAGCAGCAGCAATAGTAGTAGTAGTAGTAGTAGTAGTAGTAGTAGTAGTAGTAGTAGTAGTAGTAGTAGTAGTAGTAGTAGTAGTAGTAGTAGTAGTAGTAGTAGTAGTAGTAGTAGTAGTAGTAGTAGTAGTAGTAGTAGTAGTAGTTGCAGTATTAGGTATGTATGACCACATTCTGCACAGTTAAATAATGTTTAGGGGATCGACATGTAATTTTCGTGCACCTATATATAATCATATTCACGTTTATGGCGATGTATTTCTTCTCATACGCATAAATGGCAAATATCTAGCTATATTACAATGGTGCCGGTCTCTCTGGCTGAGGGGTTACAACACTTTCTCCGTAATCCCGTTTATCACGCAGAGTCTCGTAGCGGGATAGAACTGGGAGCAGGTTCGACCCCCGCTGGTGACTTGCGGGATACTGAGCCGGCCGCTCAGAAAGCAATGGCAAACTACTGAGCGTAATCTTGCCAAGAAATCAACAAACAGCTGAAAGATGCTGCTGTTGACAGCGATGTCCTATAAAGGATATGCAAAAAGTATTCATTCCCTGTCGCACCATTCTCATCAGTCCATCATGATTTATTTGTTCTTCCACACTATTGACATGATCCCAAGGGGCTTTGACTACACTTGCCTTATCGTGCATCATTACACCACTCCGCGGTCTATATTCAGTACATCCATCCACCTGATTGTTCCCCACATATCGCATAGCATTGTACTAAACAATGTTCGGTTGATAATCAGTGTGATGTTTGAAGCAAGAATTAATCAAATATGAGTTAAGCCAAGAACTAACATCAAATTACTTAGGACATTCCCTAACGTACCCCCACCTGCCATCTTCAACAATCAGGTCAAAGTCGTAATACTGACAGTACCAGATGCGGGCTGACTATGTGTCTGAAGAGCATTTTTCTTGAGTACGGAGAGTCGATTAGATCCTCCGGTCACTCCATGCTGCACCATTCTCACCAGACCGTGATGATGTATCTCTTCTTCCACACTATTCACGTGATTCCATAAGGTCCTGACAAAGTCTGCCGCATCGTGTAGCAATACCCCATTCAGTGCCGCAGACTCAGCCACTCTGTTCACTTGCTTGTTACCTAACACGCCAACAAGTCCTTGGTAAAAAAAAATTTTAAATCATCCAACCGATGCTCCATATCTTTGATCTTGCTTTTTAAACATTGAAGCGAGTCATTCTGAACAAACCATATAACCTGAAATTGTTTAGGAAATGCAACCATGAATTCAAACAAAATTGCTATCGTGTGTATGCATGTACAATACTGTATGGTGTCAACATTGCTCTCTGCGTTTATTTACAGGAGGAAGACAAGGAAAAGGTTAGTATAGTGTGTGTGTGTGTGTGTGTGTGTGTGTTTTAGTTAGTTAGTTAGTTGTAGTTCCAACTTCACAATAACGGGTAGTCCCCATTATGCTCCGTTCCTGTGCCAGTGAATATCACACAATATGCTCCCCACTGCCCAATGTGAAAAGTGGAAAAGACAGGAGTCTCGACAGACAACAGCCCGCACAGATACACTGCATATTGCCGCCACCAGAATGTCAACACACCAGTCCCCCACGAAACACCCTGTTCATCTCTGATGGAATCGGCAGTCATTTTCCTATCTGAATGTTTCCTACATGTTCACCCACACAGTCCACGAAAATACAGTTCATCGCTGATGGCAGTGGCAGTCAACCAGAAGCCCAGCAGCCACACATTTCTGCATAAGGCAAAAACCGGTCAACTCTGGGACATAGCCACCTGCCATCACTCCGAACATGCAGTCAAGTTCCAAGAAACCCTAGGCAGATTCAAAAGCATTTCACACGAAACTCACAGTTCACTAGTGTCGCGCCACGCACTCACTCAGTAGCAGGGCGACGGAACCATCAAGCCTCCTTAGTCGCCTCTTACGACATGCGTGGTAGGCTACAGTGTTGCTATTCTTTGCTTCACTTATGGGCCCCGGCAACACACGGGAGGTGTGTGTGTGTGTGTGTGTGTGTGTGTGTGTGTGTGTGTGAAAGAAAGAGAGAGAGAGAGAGAGAGAGAGAGAGAGAGAGAGAGAGAGAGAGAGAGAGAGAGAGAGAGAGAGAGAGAGAGAGAGACTGTTCGTTTAATTACTTGTCTCTGTGTGTGTATCCTATTTGTATTGTGGTAATGCAATCATGCCATTCGCATCAGGGTGTCGATTTTTACCGAACTACTAGAAAATACAGAAATTCAAAATTATGGTGACCAAACTAGGAGTGAAACCTGCCACTTAACGAATGTCGACTGTACCTCACTGAATGAGCTCACTTTAATACACGGTTGATACACGGCAATGGATACTCATAACAAGGTGTCATCACCAGCTAGATCTATCGTTCAGAAAATCTGGAAACATCAATAAACATACATGTCCCAACTAAACACACTAGTCTTCTCATATGGAGAAACATATCTGGGCTGAGTGCACCTCCAGCAATACAGAGGGACCATAAAGGTTGCTTTTATAGTAAATATACCATTGAAGGAGATGCGGCGGATATGTGATACATCCTGATCAATGAGAAACGCACAATTACAGGGCCAGCTAACCAAGCTGAACGAAAAGATACACGAACATGTGGCACTGACAATTAGTACAATAATTGCATGCCTTACAAAATGAAGAATCTACAACAAAACATTGAGCAAAACGGAACCATTGATGGCATAGATTAAAGCTGAATTGGTAGAAATACTGAAAAACGTGAAAAAGATAAAAGATGAACGACAGTAAGTACAGAAACAAATGGCCAATTCATGAACAAGTAAAAATTAAAAAAAAAAAACAAACGAATATAGCAAGCAAAAGGGGGCTCCAACCGATCCATAAATGAGTATGGGAGATATGTTGCCTACCGAAATCCAACACGTACAAGACGGAGTAAACAATGCTACTGCAAATAACACACAAACGATCAAAGTATAAGAGGAAAATATTTTCAGGATATAGAGAAACCCCAGATACAACGGCTATGTCCTTTTGAGGGCTAATAATGACTATTACAGCCGTAAACCACAAGGAAATCGTGTTACAGTTGCAATTAGACGGTGAATACTTCTAAAGACTAGCCATTCAAAGAACTAAACAAATGTCGCAGACCCTATTTTTTTTTTTTTTTTTTGCATATCCTTTACAGGACATCGCTGTCAACACCAGCATCTTTCAGCCGTATGTTGATTTCTTGGCAAGATTACGCTCAGTAGTTTGCCATTGCTTTTTGAGCGGCCGGCTCATATACCCCGTAAGTTACCGATGCGATTCGAACCACTGCTGATTCTCATCGTCATCACGTTACCGACGAGAGTACACGAGATTATGGAGAAAAGTCATAACCTCTAAGCCACATTAGGATAATTTTCTAAGTATTTTTACATTTAGTGGTTTGCCACTAAATTAGTGGTTTTTTGTTTTGTTTTCTAAACGAGAAGTCAAGATTTAAGACCTGTGTGAGGAATAAAAAAAATGTTTTGCGTATCCTTTTACAGGACTTAGCTGTCAACAGCAGCATCTTTCAGCTGTCTGTTGATCTCTTGGCAAGATTACGCTCAGTAGTTTGCCATTGCTTTCTGAGCGGCCGGCTCAGTATCCCGCAAGTCACGAGCGAGGGTCGAACCGCCTCAGCTCTCGCTCCGCTGCGAGACTCTGCGTGATAAACGGGATTACAGAGAGAAAGTGTTGTAACCCCACAGCCAGAGAGACCGGCGTGTGAGGAATAGCATCTATTAAATCTGAAAAATGCATGCAATGAATCATCACAATGACACATATAATTGATTGGTAGTTTGGGTGCTGCGTGGTCTCGAGGTATGGTGTCCTCCTCGAGTGCTGGAGGTCCCGGGTTCATTCCCCGGTGATGACCGGGATTTTTTCTCGTGGACTTCTAGTAATAAAATTTCCCCTGGTCTCTGGGTAGTGAGATCGGAAGCCCGTGTGTATTGTTGCGCACGTAAAAAATCCTTTGGCAGTTGGAAAAGAGTAGCGTAACGGCGCTGCCCGGGCAAAATTTCGAGTTAAACATCTACCCAAAGTATTTCAGGATCCTCGCCGGTGCTACGGAGTTCGTGTACTGAGCTGAGTTTCTCCAGACTCAGGTTTGAGTTAGAAGGAGAACGGAGCACTTATGGGTTGCACTCGTGTGCAAGTTCTGTGTTGGTTGACGAGGCACCTCGTTTTCCCGATCTCTCTCGATTTTTGAATATTTTAACAAGTTTTACTTAATTCAATCACGATGCTGTGTATATCATTGTGTTCGTTCTAAAAGTGGATTTACATACTACTCAACACTTCAAGTTTATGTGACCGTTTATTAGTGAAATGAGGGAATCTTTGTGATATGTGATGGTAAGAGATCCTATTTTTGAATGTTACCAATTATCGATTCACGTCAACGTGAGAATTAGCCATGCGGGGCTAACAAGTGATAATCACCACGCAAGCCCTACAGAAGGGCCGGAGCTTTTATTTACTCCATTATTGTGCTCGTTTTAAAACTGAATTTACATACTCTCAACTGTCAAGTTTATGTGACTGTTTATTTAGTGAAATGAAGATTTCATTGTGACACGTGAGGGTAAGAGCATCCATTTTTGAATTTTTACCAATTATCGATTCACGACAACGTGAGACTTAACTATGCGTGACTAGCAAGAGATAAGCGCCACGCACGATCTACAGAAAGGCCTGCAGTTTTATTTACTCCTTGCCTTGTCGAGCTGCCTATATTGCCAACATGTCCTCTAACTTGCGATCGTCAATTGTGTCAAAGCGATGCGAAAATGTAAACAAAAACAAGACGGGACAAAAGTTAGTTAGCACGCCAGCTCAGCGACTGAATCAATCGTCTTCATCGCCAACATCCATCACGCTGTCTAGTGAACAACCAGACACTGATTTCCAGCTGGACAAACAACACAATTCACCAGCTCAATCTTATCAAACTAACACATCACCTTCAAAGACGCTTTCTTAGGTCGAAACACAGAGCCACAATGATTGTCGTGAACTAATTCAGGCTTTGGAGACAAGGTTAAAAGATTTTATTACCAGCAACACCACTAAAATTATTGCGGAGTTTAAAAAAGAAAACATGCTTCTTCGAGAGGAAATCCGCCATCCTTAAAGAAGAGAAGGAAACTTTTAAAACGTCCATACATGCCTTGAAACTAAAGCGTGCACAGTCATTTCATAAAAGTGCACAAACAGAAAGTATCCATGGTGCTGTAGATGCGTGTGTTACCAGTGAATGTTCGTCGCATAATGACATACAGACAGTTTCTACAAGCAACAAAACCACTACTAAACCTGTAGAACGCACACCATCTATCTACCCCATCGATACGTATATCAGCAACAGGTTCCAGGCCTTAAGTGTAGACTCTCCAGCAGCAGACTTGAAATCACAGAGCTCAGCAGTTACCACTACAAGGCATCAACAACCAACGCAAACAAGCTTCAATAAACAAGAACACAAGAAAGACGACAGTAACCAGTGGCAACAACAGTCCAGCGGACCATAGATCACAGTGCAACACATGTCGTCATTGGAGACTCCCTGCTGAAGGGAATCTGTAGTGATCGCATGTCCTCTTCTGACAGCGAATCAATTTAAATCTACCCTGAACCAGGCGCTGACATTGACAGGCTGACAGCTACACTGCGAAGATTTCAAGTGAACGACAGAATTAGGAGAGCAACAGTCCATATTGGCGTCAATGATATAATGGATAATAAAATCATCAGCACCTCACAACTAGCTACATTGGAGGTGCTGTTGCGCAATAAATCTCCGACATCATCTTTGTTTATGTCATCTATTATTCTACCATGTTACGGGTTCCAGCGTCGTACTGCCGATGCTGCTAATCTAACGTTGTATATATTTTGTAAAAATAATACATGAATTTCATAAATAAAACCCCTTACTTTATGTCACCGTCCGGAGCTCCTAAGAAAAAAAACTATACAGGGATCAAATACATTGTTCCAAGCTAGGAAGCTGCTTCCTAGCGAAGAACATAAAATATCCCGAACGTGCACAACAACCAGCACCAGTTACAGGAGTAAACCGAACTTCACCTCCGGCAACAGCCATCTCATTGTGTTCAGAAAACACTCCTTCCCTTCCCACACCACACTTGCCTGTACCCCAGGAACACAATGTCGTGAATAGCAACCCAAGCTCCAGTCCAAATGTTGCTAACTATGATACTTTGTTTCCTACCTTGCCCGTAAAACGCCTCCCTCTATGATGTCAAAAGGGACACCATTAAACAATGGTGCTGTGCCCCCGATGCCTGCTTCAAATGTAGGCACTTCCAGTGACACTCATAGCAGTCCCTCACTGGACGGTGATCTACAATCCTATGAGTGGAACCGTCAACTTCAGCAGCTAATGCGGTACAATCCTGCAGTCAATCACGATCAGTGGCTCAACAAAAATGGTCTATATATAGGCCATCTCAACATCTTTCATCTGCTCACCAAATTACCTGAGTTCTCGGTAATACTGTCCAAACAGTTCCATGTGTTTGGAATCACAGAAAGTCTTCTTAACGACAAAATAACTGACTCCGAAATCTCACTTAAGGGGTTTAAAGTAATTCGGAAAGATGCAAATCAAAAATTAGAGACAGGTATTGCTGTATACATTTCCAATTCCCTCAACTGTTCCCGTAGAAGTGATCTCGAGAACGTAGGGATAGAATGTGGTTGGTTAGAGGTGAAGCCAGCCAGCCAACAACCGTTTCTCTTTGAATACCTATATAGGAATCCTTGTGCCGGGTACAGTTGGTATGACTGCTTCACTACAATGATGGATAGAGTGTTTACAGCAGGTAGAGAAGTTATGATACTAGGTGACTTCAACACAGATATTAGTAAATCCCACCAGACATGGGACGATATCATTCTTTCTTACAATTTCAAACAACTAATAAACCGTCCCACAAGGGTTACTGACACATCCTCAACTATAATTGATCATATATATGTTACTTGTCCAGATAATATTATTGAATGTTCTGTTCCTGTTAGTACAGTTAGTGACCATTACCCTGTATGTTGTATATGGTCAAGAATTGAGTTCAAATCAATCTCTTAAACATAAACATGTAAGTATCAAATTTAGAAATTTTAAAGCATTCAACCAAGATTTATTTTTGCAAGACTTAAGAAAAGCGGCCCTTGATCACGTTTACCAACTTCCTGACCCGGACGATGCATTAGCTTTCTGGACGAAGACAGTCTACAATGTGTCCCGATAAACACGTGCCAATTAAAGAAGTTCGAGTCAAAGATCAATATAAACCTCTATGGGTCACTAATGAAGTTCTGGAAATCATGAGAGAGCGAGATACAGCCCACAAAAATAAAGACTTCATCAATTACCGAAGACTAAGGAATAAAGTTAAATATGAAATTCGTAGGATAAAAAAAAGATCATTTTAAAAATTTGATTGTAGATAATTCAAGCAGTACAATAATAATAATAATAATAATAATAATAATAATAATAATAATAATAATAATAATAATAAGTCTTTATTTTCAAAGGGTTAAGAATTGGGCACGCAGGCCCGTCTGACATTCTGCCCTTCTTCTCTGTTTCCTCTCATACATTCTTTCATTCAACATCACTTATGAAGCAACTTTTCCAAATATATGGAAGGCTATTAACTTGCTAACCAATAAGAAACGCCCTACAGAATCAGCAATACCAAATTCTATAACATGCGATGAATTCAGTTGGTTCTTTCAATCAGAAATAGAGAATCTAAAGTCTTCAATACCAGACTCATCGTGTAATTTAAGTTCACTGGCATCATTCTGTGAGGAGAAGTGCACCAGAAATATTCCCGCTGAGATTCCCTTAATGTCTGTTGCAGACGTTTATTAATATCTCTTAAACCTCAAATCAACAAATTCACACGGCCTAGATGGTATCAGTATTAGAATTCTTCGTTGTGATGCACCAGTCATTAGTGAGTCCTTAACGTTCATATATAACCAGTGTCTGGCCAAAAACTACGTTCCATCTGCATTTAAAATTGCTCAAGTGTTTCCGTTACTTAAAAATGGCTCAATCGATAATAATCGTTTTGGGTAATTATAGACCTATTTCCTTACTATCGTCGCTATCAAAACCACTAGAAAAACACATTCATAAAATAACGTTACACCTTTTAATTAACAACGATCTAATAATTAACAGTCAATCTGGGTTTCGACCTAAATATTCTTGCCATAGTGCTCTAACAAAAATGACCGATAACTGGCACTTAAACATCAACAACGGTAGAATTTGTGGAGCGGTGTTTGTAGACTTCAAAAAAGCTTTTGATATCGTAGATCACAATATTTTAATTAGAAAACTAAAATAAATTAAGACAAGCACCAACATGTTGAACATAATCACGTCATTTCTATCAGACAGACAAGTCGTGTCCTTCAACAACTGTCTATCAAGACCCACACAGCTTAATATTGGTGTGCCTCAGGGCTCAATACTAGGTTCGCTGCTTTTTGCAGTTTATATTAATGATCTTCCTTTATATATCAATACAGCTTGTGATCTATTTGTAGACGACTGTACTATATATACTAGTCAATAAAACCGTTGTGAATTAGAGAATTCTTTACAAAAGGAACTTGATAATCTTACTAGATGGAGCAATGAAAACCGCATGCAAATTAACATCGACAAAACCTAATCCATGTTAATAACGACCAGACAAAAACTACAGACACTAGCCATAACTGGAGAACAGCTCGAACTCCGCATGGACACGTCTATCTATAGTTAATGTGAATGAACATAAAACACTAGGTCTTTTAATTGACAGCCATTTGAGCTGGAGCTCTCATGTTCTCGTTCTTACCAAGATAATAGCACAAAAAGTTTACCAACGTGCTAAAATTTAGCACTTCCTGGACGAAAGTACACGAAAAATATTCCATACATGCTATATCCAATCACATCTCGAATACTGTTCCACAGTTTAGGATGGTTGCCCTAAATCTTATTTAAAACGACTATGTTCTCTAGAAAACCGCGCTATTCGTCTGGTTTCTGGCAGAAAGCACGCTGAAAGTAATAATTTATACAGTCATCTAAGACTTCAACCACTTGGAAAGCGCTTCCTTTTTAACAAAGCCAAATTAGTGAATAACATTATATCTCAAAATACCCCAGAGTATCTTCTACCGCTGATTCAATCTAATGCAATGAACAGCAAGCGCCTAAATTTGTTACTTGTCTCAAAGCCTAGATTGGACCTATACAAAACATGTTTCGCCTATTCTGGTCCTCACTTATGGAATGATCTTCCTCCAGATCTAAAAACTCCAATGAGTCCCTACACATTTAACCGAAAACTCTTTCAATACGTAATCCATACCGACTATATGCCACCATAATTCATTTACTGATATAATTGTTCATTATAATTGTTTAACTATAATTGTTCACTATATATATGTGTGCGTGTGGGAGAGAGAGAGAGAGAGAGAGAGAGATAGATAGATAGAGAGAGAGAGAGAGAGAGAGAGAGAGAGAGAGTAGGTGTTAGAGAGAGCAAGAGAGTGAATATGTGTGTGCGCACGTGCATGCGTGTGTGTGAAGAGAGTGATTGAGCTATGAAATGGTGAGGGAATGTGTCAGTGCATGCATTCGCACGTGTATGTGTGGGAGTTAGTGAGGGAGTGTGTGCGAGCGTGCATTCATGCGTATGTTTATGTGTGAGAGAGTGTGATTGAGAGAGTGAGTGTGTGTGTGTGTGTGAAGGATTGTGTGTGAGAGAGTGAGAGAGTGAGTGAGTGAATGAGTGAGGAGTGAATGAGTGAGAGAGTGAGTTTGTGTGAGTGAGAGAGAGAGAGAGAGAGAGACAGTAAAAGAGTGAGTGAGTGCGCTAGGTTAAGTGAAACATTGAGTGATAGTGTAAGGTTGTGTGTCTGTCCGTGTATGAGTGTGAGAGAGAGTAAGAGAGTTAGAGATAAAGTGAATGAAGATGGACAGAGTGAATGAATGGGGGAAATAGTGAGTGAGAGAGAGAGAGAGAGAGAGAGAGAGAGAGAGAGAGAGTGAGCGAACGAGAAAGAGAGTAAGACAGTGGGAGAGTTGATGTGTTAGTGTGTGTGTGCGCGAATGCGTGTTAGTGTGTGTATATGAAAGAATACAGAGAGAGAGAGAGAGAGAGAGAGAGAGAGAGAGAGAGAGAGAGAGAGAGAGAGAGAGAGAGAGAGGGGAACGAACGAACGAACGAACAGACTTTATTTTCAAAGGGTAACAAATTGGGCACGCAGGTCCGTCTTACATTCGGCCCTTCCATTCACTCATCTTTCTTTCATCAACAGTGCATAGGAAAAAACATTGTCACATGACTTTTGTAAACATAAACAATGCATATTACTATGTTATGAGACACATCCACCACCCACCCACACATCCCCCATTCACTCCAACTCCCCTACCCAACCACACACATAACCCACACACACATACATTCCCCCACCCATCCACCACAATCCCTACACCTACACATCTCCCCACCCACACACACCTCTCACCCACCACACATCCCATCCACCCACACCCCAACACAGATACATTCAATAACCCACACATCCCCCACCTACACACATCTCCCAACCCACTCACATATCCTCTACCCGTCCAATTACCCACCAACAATCACTCACCCACATATCCTCCACTACCCACACACCTCCAGCCACCCAGCCAAACACACATTCCTCAGCCACACACACATCTCCCTGTCAACTCACATATTCCGCACCTACCCACACACAAATTCCGCACCCACCCACGTAATCTCCCATCTCCCCCAGCCCACTCACAGATCCCGAGCCCACACCTACAAACACCCCCCACCATCTCCTAACCTGCACACACTCACCCGCCCACATATCCTCTACCCACCCATCCCCAAACCAAACATTCCTTAACCACACACCCTTACTCATATACAATCACTCACCCACACATCCTCTACCCAACCACACATCCTCCACCCACCCATTCCCCAGCCACACATCCCTTAACCACACACCCCTACCCATACACACACACATCCCCACCCACGCACAATCTCCCCACCCATACACACATCCATCACACACATCCCCACCCACCAACACATCCCCCATTCACAAACACACACCTCCCATCCACGCACACACACATCCCCAACTCATACACTCATCCCCTCACACATCCCTAGACACACGTACTTATCCCTCAACCAATATCACCCACACATACCTTACACAGTCATCAACACATACATCTCCTATCTACCCACCTTCACTCACACACCCCAACCACCCATCTAAACACACATCACCACCCTCACACACATACTTCACCCACCCGCAAACCCAACCACACCTTCACCCACCCACACACACACATCATTTATCCCCACCCAGCTCCCCTCCCACACATACCTTACACAGTCATCAACACATATATCTCCTATCTACCCACCCACACTCACACACCCCAACCACCCATCTAAACACACATCACCACCCTCACACACATCCTTCACCCACCCGCAAACCCAACCACACCTTCACCCACCCACACACACACACATCATTTATCCCCACCCAGCTCCCCTCCCACACAACACCACACCCATCCCAAAGACACATCCCTCACCCACACACACATCTCCCCACACATCTCCTACCCATCCACACATCCCCCAACTACAATCACCGTCACTACCCACACATACATACTCCATCCAGCCACACACACCCCCACCCAGCCAGACATATTCCCCACCCACACACACATCTCCAAATCCATCACCCACACCCATCATGCACCCCTCCCCCAACCCACACACATCCCCCACACACATTCACCCACACATCTCTAACCCACACACACTCCCCACCCATCAACCCAAACATCTCACACCAATGCACATCCCTCACCCACACACACATCCTCAAACCCACAACCACCCCCACCTGCACACATCTCCCCCCACCACATATCCCCACACCCACATCTCCCCACCCACACATGTACCCTCACCCATTCAATAACCCACCATCTATCATCCATAAACATATCCTCCTCCACGCACTCACCCACAACCACCTAGCCAAGCACACATCCCCACCCCTAATTGCCGTCTTTGGATCACACATTTCAGACGAGTCTGGCTGACCCTCTTATCTCCCATTCTGCCGTGGCTGGTTTACACGTTAGGTCATGTTAACCGTAAGGTGTTAGGTATCAGTCCCTATTCCGACCGCAGGATTCTAAACTAACACGTCAATCTCAACTGACTGGCTCCGCGATGTATCAACTGAAAACAGTGAGTTTTCAACTTTTGATAGCGCCCGCCGACTGGTGCCGTGGTGTCTGGGTGTTACGTTTGATCTGGACATCAAAGCTTTCTCAGACCTAGCATTACAGAAATGATGGGGCGTGCGTGGTCAAAATGTAATTTTCTCTTGTTTGCAATCTCTGTTAGTTTTTCCTTATTCCTTGGTTGGGGACTAGATTATTTTCTGGTGGACAATTATTCTTTTACTTAGAGAATGATTGAATAATTCTTGTGGGCTCTTTAATTCCTTTCAAACTTGTGTCATTCGGATGCTGCCGGGGCTGTCCCGTCACAATATATATATATATATATATATATATATATATATATATATATATATATATATATATATATATATATATATATATATATATATGCACATACACACATATACACACGCACTTACATATAAACACACGAACACATGTACGCACACATAAACACACATATAAACATACTTACACACACAAGCACACATACAAACACACATTTACACACACTGACACATACGCACCCACATTCAGACGTGGAGAGAGAGAGAGAGAGAGAGAGAGAGAGAGAGAGAGAGAGAGAGAGAGAGAGAGAGAGAGAGAGAGAGAGAGAGAGAGAGAGAGAGAAAGCTGAGCAGATGCATGTCATGTAACACGCGAATCCATATGTTTGTGTATTCTCATATGTCATATTATCAGTTAAACAGCATTTGATTTTATCATGTATAATGTAAACTTATGTACATTACTGTAGTTTGAGTGAGAGACAGAATGAGTGAGCGTGAGAATGTTTGTGTGTGTATGTGTGTGTGTGTGTGTGTGTGTGTGTGTGTGTGTGTGTGTGTGTGTGTGTGTGTGTGAGCATCACTATTTTTACTTCACACATTGTTTATGTAAACATTTTTCTCCATGTTTAACATTTTTATGAGACTGCTCACGACAATTGTCAGTGTATGTGTGTGAGTAAATTATGGGAGTTTGTTTATACTAGCTTCAATGCTCACGTGAGGCATTTTGTATGTGTCTAGATGTGAGGATGTGTGAGTGTGTGTGGAGGATGTGTGTGAGTGTGGGGATATGTGTGGGTGGGGATGTGTGGGTGGGGGAATATGGGTGGGAGTAAGCATTTAGATGGGTTGGGGTGTGTGGGTGTTGGTGGGTAGTGATATTTGTGGGTGTTGGTGGGATGTGTGGGGATGAAAGTAGGGGTGTGGGAATGAATGTGAGGGATGTATGTATGGGTGGAGGATATGTGTATGGGACGGGTGCGGGGGATGTGTGTTTGGGTGGGGGAATATGTGTGGGTGGGTGGAGATGTGTGTGGATGGTTTGGGGAAGTATGTGTGGGTGGGGGAGTTGTGTGGGTAGGGGATTGTGTGGGTGGATTGGAGATGTAAGGGCGGGTGGGGAGAAGTGTATGGTGTGTGGGTTTGGGATATGTGTGCGGTGTGTTGGTGGAGGATGTGTGCATGGTGTGTAGATGGGGGATTTGTTTGTGGTGGTATGGGTGAGGATATGTGTGTGGGTGGGAGATAGTGTATGGTGTGGGGGATGTGAGTGATGGGTGCGGGGAATGTGTGTATTGGTGGGGGATATGTGTGGGTGAGTAGGGGATGAGTGGTGGTTGGGAGAGGTATGTGTGGTTGGTGGGGTGTGTGTGAGAGAGATGTGTGCGTGGATGGGAAATGTGAGGTTGGGGGTGTGTAATGTGTAGGTGGGTGAGGGATGTGTATGTGTCGGGGTGGGATGCGTGAGTGGGTGGAGGATGTGTGTAAGCTAGGGGTATTGTGATCGAGAGATGTTTGGTTGGGGGTGGCGGGTGGGTGCGTAGTGGAGGATGTTTGCGTGAGTGAGTGTGTGTTGATGGATGGGTGGGGAATGCATGTGTGGGTGGGGAGAGGTGTGTGGTGTGTTGGTTGGGGATATTGTGTGGGTGGTGTATGTGTGTGGGTGGGGCTATGTGTGGTGGATGGGTAAGGGTATCTGTGTGGGTGTGGGTGGGAATATTGTGTGGTATGTGCGTGGGGAATATGTGTGTGGTTTGTAGGTGGGGATGCATGATATTATGTGGGTGTGGGATGTGTTGGTGAGGGATATGTGTGGGGGTTGGGAATATTGCGTGGTAGAGGATGTATGTGATGCGCGGGTGGGGGACGTGTGTGGTGGGCGATTGGGTTAGGGCATGTGTGGGTGGGTGGAGGATGTATGTGTGGATGGTGGGGTGTGTGTGAGTGGATTGGGGATGTATAGATGGTTAGGGAGATGTGTGTGTGTGTCGGAGTAGAGAGATGTCAGTTGGTGGGAATGTATGTGTATGGTTTGGGGATGTGTGAGTGGATGTGCGATGTGTGGGTTGGTGGGGGATGTGTGTGCGTGGGTGGGGAATATGTGGTCGATGGTGATGTGGCTGGGGGATGGGTGGTTGGAGGTGTGGGTGGGGAGAGGATGTGTGGGTTAGGATGTGTATGTGGGTGGGCGTGGGATGTGTCGGTTGGTAGGGTATGTTTGTCGGTGGCAAGTGTGTTTTGGTTGGGGAAACAGGTGAGGGCATTGTGTGTGAATGGGGGATGTGCGGGAGGGGGATGGGTTGGCTGGTGGGGTATGTATGTGTCCCTGGGTGTGTGTGTGTGGGTGGTTGAGGTTGTGTGTGTGGGTGGGGTGA
>JACEFZ010006351.1:295000-302500 GCA_014155875.1 Cepaea nemoralis | reverse complement strand
TTGTGTTTAGCTGTGTAGATTCTCTTTGGTCTCAGTCTAACCCATGCAACAACCAAAGAATGATCCGTATCACAGTCAGCACTGTGGTAACTACGAGTCAATGATATATGGTTCAGATGTTGTCTCCGTGTGATGATGAAGTCCAGCTGGTGCCAATGGCCGGATCTTGGATGTTTCCATGTGACCTTATGCATCTCTTTTGTTTTAAAAAAGGAGTTTGTAATACATAGGTCATTACTGGTGCAATGCTCCAGCAGCCTTTGCCCATTTTCATTCATGCGACCGATGTTGTATTTTCCAAGGCACACTGGCCATGAACTCGAGTCCTTGCCCACACGAGCATTGAAATCACCGAGCATATAAATGTAGTCAGATTTTGGAACTGCCTTGATCACGGAGTCTAACTCCTCATAGAACGAATCCTTCACATCATCAGAGGAATCGAGTGTCGGTGCATATGCAGTAATAATGGTGGCAAACCCACAAGAGGTTGCCAAGCGCAGGGATAATAGTCTTTCATTTCCTCCTGCTGGAATTTCAAACATTCCCAGTAGCGAATTCTTCACTGCAAAGCCCACACCGTGTTGCCTTTTTTCTGCCTGCCCTCTACCCTTCCAGAAAAAGGTGTAGTGGTTTTCCCTGAGTGACCCTTCCTCAGCGAGGCGAGTCTCCTGCAGGCCAGCAATATCAATGTTTAGACGATTGAGTTCGGCATCAATCACAGCCGTTTTTCTCACATCGTCAATATTGGTCAAGTCAGTGGAAAATCCTGGACACATGGTTCTCACGTTCCAGGTTGCAAGCCGTAGCTTGAGGTTTCTATTTTTATTTTTGTTTGTACCTGGTGCATTGGTTTTACAGCCTGCGATTCAGATTTTGTCCTAGCCCCAAGCACCCATTGAAGCAGGCAGGCTGTGGCGGATCAGCACCCAATTGGCTGGGGGCTGCCCAGCTTGAGGCGGGCGGTAGCTGATCAGTGACACCTATAGGTGTCTCCCACCGTCAGAGGCAACGCGTGGCGCCCCATGTCTACGCCAACTGACAAGGACTTATAACCCGTAACAGTTGCCTCTCGCTTTGATTCCGAGACCAGTTAAGACCAGGGATGGAGTTATTGCCTCTCCATAGCACAAAGCCTGGGCTAAAATATAGAGATCATGTGTTGCCCATGCAGCATGATCCCTCTCTCGGCCTGCCTAGTTTACTCCAGAGGAAAGGTAACACCCCTACATCTGGAACAAGACAAGCTGCAGAAGCTGCCGGATCAGCAAAGCAATGCTCTAACTGTCCGCCTGTCGGAGCTTCGATCCTAGACCAGTCGCCAACCCAGGCTTAGGGCCTGGTCTGCCCTGCCATGACATTTTGTCTTTAGCTTGCATTTCCTCGCACCAGGGTAAGGCTTGTACCCTCCCAATTGCGCTCTTCCGCCCGAAGCCGTTGGCACAATGTGGGGTGTCGGGTTTGGTAAGCGCCGCCCAACGTTCAGCGCTAACAGAAACCAGGTAGTACCGTCTACTGTTATACGGTAGCTCAGTCATATCTGACTAAGACCTGACACCAAACATAGAAAGTACATACATACATACATACATACATACATACATACATACATACATACATACATACATACATACATACATACATACATACATACATACATACATACATACATACATACATACATACATACATACATACATACATACATACATACATACATACATACATACATGACTATATGATTGTTCATGTTCATTGTACTTTCAGGTACTATTGGTAAGTATACTTTCTATTCTTATATATTCAATATTTAATCTAGGACACTATTACAAAGTGCTATAGATGTAAGGTCAGATGTGTACTTATGCTTTATAGACTGCACAAAAGCATTTGACATTGTAAAGCATGATGCAATAATAAAATTCCTAACGCAAATGAACATTGATTGCAAAGATCTGCAAACAATAAAAAAGATATATTGGCAGCGAATAACAGAAAATATCTTTGGAATTAATGGCGCCTGGAGTGATACTGACCACTTCACCGACCAAGTGAAGCCTGGTCTTTACAAACAGGGGTCCACCAGCATATGCCCACTGCGCCTTAATGCTTAGAGAGGGATCCTGTAATTACATGTTTATGGTTAACAACTGTTGGTGACCAAGAATGTAGGTATATACTAGTATTTTCAAGAACTATTAAATCCCCAACAACAAATGAAATAATGATTCCATTCAATTCTCATGCTTCATTTGTACAATATAGGGAACAAATTATCGTCTTAGAAGTTAGAGAACAATTATAAAACAGACCATTTAACAAAACTACAGGCATTGACAACAGTGTAATGTAACCCATTAAAGCATTAAAGGGTGTAGCTATCAATGGTTAACAGCCACATTTAACAAGAAATGACAACAGAGGAGAGCACCACAAGATGGCCAAGATCTGTAATGATATTCTTATGGAATAACTCGAAAAGCAAAAACAAATGCAGTACTACAGGAACATATCTCTACATAGCCATGTAGGAAAGACGTATTCAAACATTGTAGAACAAAGAACACTATGTATAATCGATTGTAATTGTTGCGCAGTTTATCTATGAAATGGGAAGAAAATGCTCAGATGCCATGTTTGCATTGAGAGAGATGAGGAGCAAAGATGGAGAATACAACAATGAACTAAGTATGGCTTTTATAGATCAAGAAAAAGCTTCTAACCTAGTAAATAGGAAGATATAGTGTAAAATTCTCAAGAAATGCGGTGTAATTGGGCAGCTGTTGGATAATATCAGGGCTATGTATCAAAGCAGTTAAGAACAAAACGCCGGCATAGTAAAATGTTCCGATGTAACTTCCGACGAAAGGCAGTGATGTATTTTATCAGCTCGTTTGTTCATGACTTATAGTGATAAGATCACTAAAGAAGGAAATCAATGCCCAGAGAATTTACATGAGTTGCTGATTCCAGGCGACCAGAGTTTACTAAACGAGAACAATGCAGAACACAGCATACGAATGGAGGTGAAGGAGATTTCAGCAGTTGTGTGATTGATTACAAAAGCAGTTTGTGTGTATTCTGCATCATCAAAAAATGTCAGTTGTGGAATTAATGGATAGCTAGCATATACACTTCTAATTTACAAGGATGTACATACATACATACATACATACGTACATACATACATGCATTCTACATTACATTGGCACCTTTCCGTCTTGACAGACGATAGTTTGGTACATTGTGCTTTAAAAAGGCTTAATAACTACGATCCATGGCGGTGGCGAGTGTGGTTGGTAAGGCCAATTCTTGCTGCAAATGTTTGCCCACAGTAGGTGCATGTGAAACATGGTCACTTCCACCATTTTGCATCATCTTACGTCTCTCACGCTCTGTGTGTGCTTTATCTGCAATCATTTTCTCCTTTGTCTTTATTCCGTTTCTGATAGTTGCCCTCCATGCAACACGTTCAGCGGCGACGTGCTCCCAATGTGCATTATCAATGCCTGTATCAATCATGTCCCGCTTACACACATCTTTGTATCGTAGTAGAGGCCGACCCTGAGATCTCCTACCCGTCTGTAATTCACCAAAAAAGATGTCCTTTGGTATTCTACCATCATCCATCCTCCTAACGTGTCCTATCCATCTAAGTCTACGAAGACTGAGCATGGAATACACCGTCACACAACCTGATCTTTCCAATACTTCAGTATTTGTGATTTTGTCTTGCCACTTAATACCAAGTATTCTTCGCAGACACCGCATATGAAAGCTGTTTAAACGTTTCTCTTGGCGTGAGTAAGTTGTCCATGTTTCACTGCCATAAAGAAGAGTACTAAGGACACAGGCTTGGTAGACGAGGACTTTTGTTTTGGCAGTAAGCTTCCTGTTCTCCCAGACTCTTTTTGCTAACATGTTCATTGTTGTTGCTGCCTTGCCAATCCTGATGTTGATTTCCTGATCGAGGGATAATTTGCTATTTACCTCTGATCCTAGATATGTAAAATGGTCTACTATCTCCAGGTCGGCGTCGTCAATAAAGATTGATGGTACACCATGTGCACCTTGTGACATAATCTGTGTCTTCTTTTTGTTAATTGTTAAACCAAATTCAGAACAAGCATTGGAGAATGCAGATAGTAGATGTTGTAATTCTTCCTCAGAGTGGGTCGTAATCGCAGCATCATCCGCAAAAAGCAACTCTCTGATTAGTACCCTGCTAATTTTGGTCTTGGCCTTCAATCTCTGAGCATTATAGAGGCCACCATCTGAGCGTGAGTGAATGTATATACCATCATCCTGATCACGAAAGGCATATTTCAGTAGAAGTGAAAAGTATATCCCAAAGAGGGTGGGGGCTAGCACACAGCCTTGCTTAACTCCACTCTTGATTTCAAACTCTTCTGAAGTTGAGCCATCAAACTTGATTATACCCTTCATGCCTGGGTCGGAATCAATTCCACAATGGACAGAAGAGTTGGTGGGCAGCCAATCTTCTTTAGTGCTTTGAACAGACCCTCACGACTGACCAAATCGAATGCCTTTGTGAGGTCGATGAAGGCAATAAACAGTGGCTGATTTTGTTCCCGGCATTTTTCTTGCATCTGTCGCAATGAGAATATCATATCAATGGTAGACCGGTTCTGACGGAAGCCACACTGTGATTCGGGGTAGACTTGATCTCCCAGGACTTGAAGTCTGTGCAGGACAATTCTGGCAAATACTTTCACAACAATACACAGAAGTGAGATACCCCTATAGTTGTTACAGTCGCTCCGATCTCCCTTGTTCTTGTACAGCGTTATGATGTTTGAATCTTTGAAATCCTGTGGGACTTGTCCTTCTCGCCAGCATAGCTCTATTAGCTGGTGGATCTGTAGAGCGAGTGTGTCTTGCCCACTCCTGATCACCTCTATTGGAATCCCATCCTTACCTGGAGCCTTGCCAGATGCAAGCTCATTTATAGCACACTTAACTTCTGTTATTGTGGGAAGTGTGTCCAGGTGGTCAAGAGTTGGCAGGGCCTCTATGGCGTTGAGGGCATCATCCGCTAGCTTGGTCTCACTTGAGTAAAGCTCTAAATAGTGCTCGACCCATCTATCCATCTGCTGTTTCTTATCAGTGATGATTTCTCCAGTCAAGGTTTTCAGCGGTGCACTTCTTTTGATCATTGGACCACAGGCTTTCTTTATCCCTTCATACATGCTTCTGATGTTTCCCTTATCACTTGCGATTTAATGGACTCACATAACTTGATCCAATAGTCATTCGCAAACTGCCTGGCAGCCTTTTGTACATCCTTCCTTCCTTGCTTCAGCTCACTCAGAGTGTTACGTGTTGGTCTTTCCTTTTTTCTTAAGAGAGCCATCTTCTTTTTATCAATCAAGGGCTGCAGTATCTGGCTGTTTGCCGCAAACCAGTCCTGCCTCTTATGATCCACAGTGCCGTAAACCCCTACCGCTGTTTTATAAATAGTTTCCTTAAGTTTACTCCATTTATCATTTACTATACAATTTTCTGATGTATCATTGAAATCGTCTTCAAGTTGCTGTTGAAATTCAAAGCACTTTCCAGGATCGTGAGTATTAGTAATATTAATCCTGGGGCTAGACATGTGTTTAGCTGTGTAGATTCTCTTTGGTCTCAGTCTAACCCTTGCAACAACCAAAGAATGATCTGTATCACAGTCAGCACTGTGGTAACTTCGAGTTAATGATGTATGGTTCAGATGTTGTCTCCGTGTGATAATGAAGTCCAGCTGATGCCAATGGCCGGATCTTGGATGTTTCCATGTGACCTTATGCATCTCTTTTGTTTTAAAAAAGGAGTTTGTAATACATAGGTCATTTCTAGTGCAATGCTCCAGCAGCCTTAGCCCATTATCATTCATGCGACCGATGTTGTATTTTCCAAGGCACACTGGCCATGAACTCGAGTCCTTGCCCACACGAGCATTGAAATCACCGAGCATATAAATGTAGTCGGATTTTGGAACTGCCTTGATCGCAGAGTCTAGCTGCTCATAGAACGTATCCTTCACATCATCAGAGGAAGCGAGTGTCGGTGCATATGCAGTGAGAATGGTGGCAAATCCACAGGAGGTTGCCAAGCGCAGTGATATAATCTTTCATTACCTCCAGCTGGGATATCAATCATTCCCAGTAGCGAATTCTTCACTGCAAAGCCCACACCGTGTTGCCTTTTTTCTGCCTGCCCTCTTCCCTTCCAAAAAAAGGTGTAATTGTTTTCCCTGAGTGACCCTTCCTCAGCGAGGCGAGTCTCCTGCAGGCCAGCAATATCAATGTTAAGACGATCGAGTTCAGCATCAATCACAGTCGTTTTTCTCACATCGTCAATATTTGTCAAGTCAGTGGAAAATCCTGGACACATGGTTCTCACGTTCCAGGTTGCAAGCCGTAGCTTGAGGTTTCTATTCTTTTTATTAGTACCTGGTGCATTGGTTTTACAGCCTGCGATTCAGATTTTGTCCTAGCCCCAAGCACCCATTGAAGCAGGCAGGCTGTGGCGGATCAGCACCCAATTGGCTGGGGGCTTGCCCAGCTTGAGGCGGGCGGTAGCTGATCAGTGACACCTGTAGGTGTCTCCCACCGTCAGAGGCAACGCGTGGCGCCCCATGTCTACGCCAACTGACAAGGACTTATAACCCGTAACAGTTGCCTCTCGCTTTGATTCCGAGACCGGTTAAGACCAGGGATGGAGTTATTGCCTCTCCATAGCACAAAGCCTGGGCTAAAATAAAGAAACCATGTGTTGCCCATGCAGCATGATCCCTCTCTCGGCCTGCCTAGTTCACTCCAGAGGAAAGTTGACACCTATAATCTGGAACAAGACAAGCTGCAGAAGCTGCCGGATCAGCAAAGCAATGCTCTAACTGTCCGCCTGTCGGAGCTTCGATCCTAGACCAGCTGCCAACCAAGGCTTAGGGCCTGGTCTGCCCTGCCATGACTTATTTTGTCTTTGGGTTGCATTTCCTCGCACCAGGATAAGGCTAGTCCCCTCCCAATTGCGCTCTGCCGCCCGAAGCCGTTGGCACAATGTGGGGTGTCGGGTTTGGTAAGCGCCGCCCAACATTCGGCGCTGACAGAAAGCAGGTAGTACCGTCTACTGTCATACGGTAGCTACATACATACATACATACATACATACATACATACATACATCATACATACATACATACATACATACATACATACATACGTACGTACGTACGTACATACATACATACATACATACATACATACATACACTCATACATACACACGCACACACATACACATACACACATACATACATACATACATACATACATACATACATACATACATACATACATACATACATACATACATACATACATACATACATACATACATACATACATACATACATACATACATACACACACACATACACATACATACATACATACATACATACATACATACATACATACATACATACATACACGCACAT
>JACEFZ010006351.1:272500-287500 GCA_014155875.1 Cepaea nemoralis | reverse complement strand
AAATTTTGATTAAGAATAGAAGATAACTCTGGAAGCTTGGTAAAAAAGCTGCAAATGTTTAAGTGTCCAAGGCGTATTCCTGACTTATGATAGATAGATAGATAGATAGATAGATAGATAGATAGATAGATAGATAGATAGATAGATAGATAGATAGATAGGAGGTAGGTAGATAGATAGATAGATAGATAGATAGATAGATAGATAGATAGATAGATAGATAGATAGATAGATAGATAGATAGATAGATAGATAGATAGATAGATAGATAGATAGATAGATAGATAGATAGATAGATAGAAATAAAAGGAAATCCACGTTAAAACTATTTTATCGTCTCCACCTATATTCTTATACTTGATGGTGTTGACCTGTCATCTCTCCTAAATATGCTTGTTCAAATCTCATCAAATAGTGTTAAGTTACTTTCACCGGATACATACTATTTCCTTCACACACATAAATCAACCACATCATGAAAACATCACAAATAAATTACAACAATGCAATAACAGTCACTCTCCAATAAGTATCTAATCCATTATCTTATAGCAGTGGTGAAGAACACATGAAACCAACGTTTGAAATTAATGTTCCGGAGAAATGTGAAAGCAACTAGGTAAGCAACAACACCATAAAGCAATGGCAGCGAGAGAAAAGTCTCAGAACTGATGTAATCAATTACGGAACATGTATTGCAAACACATTTCCAAAACAAGAGGTGCAATTACAGACATATTTCATAATCATTTTAATTCCCTTGTTTTAATATTTTCAGTGAACACCACAACGGTAAGTTAGCCGACATGAGTCTGCCTCATATTGTTTTATGTTATTCTTCTTCTGTTGTTTAACTGGTTTTACTGTCAAGCGTCTCAGAAAGGAGGCAGATGTAATGTTTTGTATTTCGCTTGTCATGTTGTTTGTACTGACGTCAAATGTCAGTGTATCTTTTACTCCATCTAACCAATTATGAAAGCAATGGTAAACTACTGAACGTAAACTTGCAAAGACATCAACAATAGCAGTAACATGCTGGTGTTGACAGCCATGTCTTGTAAATAGGATATGAAGAAAATTAAAGAAGAAAAAAAAAACCTCTAAATGAGTCATCCTCTCACCTTGTGTCCAGATGTTGTTAAGCAGAACGCTATAACCTGTGGTTGATCTTGTTCCATGTTAGTTAAATTTCCGAACCATTTAACTCTTTGGAGTTCTCAGAAGCCTATATAAGATGCCATCCCTGCACTACTTCTTATTCACTCCCATTTCTCTCTCTCTCTCTCTCTCTCTCTCTCTCTCTCTCTCTCTCTCTCTCTCTCTCTCTCTCCCTCTCTCTCTCTCTCTCTCTCTCTCTCTCTCTCTCTCTCTCTCACTCTCTCTCTCGTCTCGTTTTTAAAGCTGCGTTTCTTTTGAATTGAGAGAAATGAGCAACAAAACTAGAGAACACAACAACGAATTAAGTAAGGTTTTCATGAGTGAAGAACAAGCCTTTAGCCTTTAACTTAGCCAATAGGAACAAACAAGGTAAACTACTCGAGGAATACGGTGTTATTGGACAGCTGTTGAATAACATCGGGGCATTGTATCACAACAGTGAATGGAACAAACAAGGTAAATTACTCGAGGAATATATACAAGAACGTGGTATTTTACGTCTGTGTGTTTCTATAATTGTCCATGTCTGACATTGGTAACACATCATTGGAATGAATAACGCGTCTATCAGTTTCTGATTTGTTTGCATGCTGATGTTTGGATGGTTTACGATAAGTGTTATTTGTATTCCCGTTAAGTAGCAGATATTGAAATCAGAAATTAAAAAGGCAGTTACAAACAAATAAACCTAGTAATTTTGAAACCGGTTCGCTCCTCTCTCTCTCTCTCTCTCTCTCTCTCCTCTCTCTCTCTCTCTCTCTCTCTCTCTCTATATATATATATATATATATATATATATATATATATATATATATATATATAGATATATATATATATATATATATATATATATATATATATATATATATATATATATATATAAGTAATAAGTAGTAATAGAAGGATTAAAGAGAAGTCAAGAATTATAATCAGGGGTTATTTACGCTCTGGAGATGACACGGCATTGATGACGGAAAGCGAAAGCTGCATTTCAGAAAATGAAAAATATATTACGCAATACGTTAATAGCATTGGGTGTGAGAAAGAGAGTGCTGACATGTTATAAGGAACCTTCATTGCCGTATAATAGTGAATATCGGAACGTAAATTAACAATTGAGTAAGAACTTAACAACGGCATTTATGAGACAAATGTTGCAAATTCCTTGGACTTCCAGAATAACTAACAACGATTGCAGGAAAGAGGCTATTGAGACTAGAACATTATATACAATTATAAGAAAGAAAGAGACACATATCTTTCTTTGGTCAATTGATGAGAAGAGATGTATAGGAGAACATTGTGAAAACAGGAAAGATCAATGGGAACTGAAACAGAGGCAGAAAAAACGAAATTATGATAGATAAATTTAAAGGGTGATATGGAGGAATATCATAAACATACTTGATCCAGAACACCAAAGAACGACATCTGTGTATAGACATGAACACCTACGCCGTCTGGCAGGGCACATGATAATAAGGATTCTCGCTTCTATTTCTCTATGGAAACCGGAACCATCTGAATTGTTTCAACGATTTTACATTTCTAAATATGCTGTACACTGGTGTTCGTTGAATCATCTTAATTCTATTTTTAGGTATTAATTTGTAAGAACCATGTATAGAGAGAGTAAAAGGGCAGTTAGGACAAGAGCTGGACTCACAAAGTGGTTCCCAATAACAACTGGAGTTAGACAGGGATGCGTTTTCTCACCACACACACACACACACACACACACACACACACACACACACACACACACACACACACACACACACACACACAAATATATATATGTTTTCTCGCGGTGTGATTTTCTTGCAAGATAATGCTCCTCCGCATGTCGCAACGATAGTGTAGGAAGCATTAGCAAGGAAGAAGTGGGAAATTCTGCAACATCCAGCCTATAGTCCAGATTTGTCATCACGCGATTTTCATTTGTTCGGACCTCTATAAAAAGCTCTCAAGGGGCAACGATTTCATACAGATGCAGACGCAATGAACGCGGTAATCACTTGGTTCAGTTAGCAACCACAATCCTTTTTTGCGGACGGAATTCGCCGCCTACCCAAGCAATTGGATGCTTGACTGAATGCCTATGGCGACTTCTTCTGACCAACCCATGGTGCATAGTTCATTCAAAATGAATGGTTTGTTTAATTCTACCACACTTGTTAATGTTTCTTTCATGATTTTCATTGGAACGGGTTTTAAGGGAACGTCCCTAATAAATACCAAGGGGCAGATAACACTAGATGGGAGCTGAGTACAGCACTTAGTAGGTAAATAGGCCAAGCAAAAACACGCATACGCTAACATATATACACGCGCGTACGCACACACATTCACACCGAGGGACATACATACCGATATACATCACATAAACATATCACGAGAACCGTTCACTCGATTGTACATGTAATTATCTGTGACCAGGTCGTGTAATCAGCTTATCTCCTACGACAATCCACTTGCCTTGACCGGCACGAGCCACTGATACATAATCATTGTGTGGACATTAACCCTTTTTCTGCCTAGTTTTTTTTGCCTCTGTGTTTTGTAACATTTGTCACTTCAGAGCATGCTACATTCATAGAACTCAAGCACCATGGTGGTGGAATTTAAACCGCAGTATTTCGAGGGGTCGAAATACCGAGCATGTACGCATACATACACACGCACGCATATGCACACGCAAACACGCGTGGTTTTTATTACTCAATCATTAGCGTTAAATCCATTAGAATTGACCTATTATCTCCCTACCCACCCCCACCCAACTACGAGACGGATGAGGATTGACCCCAAACCGCCGATTTCAACCCTAATTTCCTACTAGTTTTGCGCTTTTCTTACTACTAATGGCAGTTATAGGTGAGCAGACAAGAGCCTGTGGGCCTACACCATAAAGTATGAGAATATAGGTGTGGGCAATAAAGGACAGCTTTTGAGTGGATAATTGGTAAACGAGTTACAACAGCAATCATTGTGTCCGATTCTCAATCTTTATAGGAAAATGGACAAGCGTGGCATGAGTGGATATCAATCACTGATACTTCTCGTTTACATGGATATACTCACTGCTTGGGCCATGCAAATATTTTAGACATTAAGGGGGCATCCGTTTTGAGACACCCGTTATAGATAAGGTAAACATTCCAAAGACTACATATAAACGAATACTGTATAAAGATACAAGGACAGCGAAAATCCATGTTTGTACTGCGTACATCAAGTTTGGCTCCAGCGAGTGCTGACGCAGGAGAGTAAGAATACATTGTTTTAACAATCAATCGGTGTGTCATTGTAATGATCTGTTTCTACATTTAACATTTGCTGTGTGATACAGAGCATCTATGGATTTGCACGGGCTTGTGAAATGTCAATTCTTAAATCATCCAACAAATCAGAACTTAGCAAAGCAAACGTTATGTTGAGATGCTGATGATAAATTTATTATTTTCACAGAAAGTACTAGATGTAAGTACGCCAATTTGAATGACATGATAACATAGTATATTGTATATCTATATTTGATTTTAGAAGAAAATATTCTGTATCAAGTTAGGCAGATGGAAGATGAGTGCAGTAATTAATAGGATAATAGGTCAAGGAAACACGGCATTTCAAAAAATGAAATGTGTCATATTACAATTAGCAAACAGGCTGAAAAACATCTGATGGCTGTGGAAATGTGGTTTTTGATGAAAACGCAAAGAATACCATGGACAGACGGAAAAACCAATGACCAATGCCTACAAGAAACAAATGAAAATCGTAAAGTGAATAGAGAAATTAGACGTAGACAGTCAACATTTTTGGTCACGTTATGAGAAGAAATAAATTGGAGAACATGGTGACAACTGTCAAGACTGGGGGAAAACGAACAAGACGAAGTCAGAGAAGTAAATACCTGGATGGCTTGACCATGTGGCATGGTCGAGACAGAACACTGAGCTGATCCACGACTCGTTTGATCGAGTGAGATGGCGAGAAATGACCACCCACGCTTACCGGCATGGCACATGATGGTGATGATGTTACAATAAGTCACTGCCACTGAAAATCAGAAAGAGAGTACTAAAAGTTACACATAAGCTCTTCTGCTGTATTGCAGTAAATCAAGAAACTTGAGCGAATAAATCAGGACTAGCTTGCGAGGCATTGAGAGAAGTGATATGAATACTTAGGTTGAACAATCGACTGTAGCTTTTATCATAAACATCATTTAGAGGAGCTTATTATGAAACGTTGCCTATTAGCATCGAATGCTATTGTTGTAATACACATGGAACATAGACTACTTGTTATTGTTGTGTGTGTTGTGTTTAATATTAAATGACCTAGTCCTGACAGTAACTGATTATCCCCTAGGAATTATACCAACATCTAATTCACAGTGTGAACAACTGGAAACATTTCAACATTTGGTGTACACGAGATCCTCCGCGCTGAATATGAGATACATACTGGGGCTAACATAGTTGAAGTCGATACTCTCATTGGTCAAGGCTTACATGCGAGGTGCCAAACTGAAAGACAGTCACTGCATGATCACTTTAATGATCTCACATGAAGCCGATAAAAGAGGCCGATCATGGATGACTCAAAAAAAAAATAAAAAATAAAGATAATGTCGGTCAGGTGACTTCGGCCAAGGAGACGCACACGAGAGAGGAACAGATCGCCAACGGCACATGCAGGTAAAGATCACTTCAGGTACAGAATAGTGGAAAATTGTGTCATAATTTGGTAGAACTGATAAACAACCGATAGATGAACATGCTGGGATAGATGACGCTACACTGTAAACTGCTGGGTTGAGAAATCTGCATATGATTTCTCAACTACATTTAAATGAAAAGGTGTAATTGAGCACACTGGAACCTCCAGGTCTGTAAATGTTTTGCGTATCCTTTTACAGGACTTAGCTGTCAACAGCAGCATCTTTCAGCTGTCTGTTGATCTCTTGGCAAGATTACGCTCAGTAGTTTGCCATTGCTTTCTGAGCGGCCGGCTCAGTATCCCGCTGCGAGACTCTGCGTGATAAACGGGATTACAGAGAGAAAGTGTTGTAACCCCACAGCCAGAGAGACCGGCACCCCCAGGTCTACACCATCTATTATAGGAATGTTCAAGGAGACAATCAGTGGCAACGACGAGGTGGATAATTGGTAAAAGTGTCGCAATAGCAATCCTGGTGTCTGATTCTCAGTTTCTATTGAGTAAAATGCAATATGGACAGGAGTGGTATAAGTGGATACCAAGTACTGACGCTTCTAATTTACAGGGACTTATTTGGATATACTCATCTCTCATCATGTTCCTTCTGTATCTTGCTGTGTCGAGGTTAAGTATAAACAGCGGGAGAGTGCCCTCATATTGGCTTCATGTATCGATATCCCAATTTACTCCGCTATTCCCTGCGTTAGTGAGATGAGATGGAAGGGATCGGGCAAAATTATAGCTGACAATCACACAATAATTTATTCTGGAGGGGAGACACATGAGAAAGGGGTAGGAATAATATTAGATGAAAAAACAGCCAAGTCAATTAATGGATACTGGTGTATTTCAGATAGAGTTATTATGGTAAAAATCAAAGGCAAACCAATAGACATAAATATTATACAAGTATATGCACCAACAGCAAGCAGTAGTGATGAAGAAATACAACACTTTTACGACGAAATAGAAATGGCGATGGCTCAAATTGGATCACAAGAAATAAAAATAATACTTGGTGATTTTAATGCAAAAGTAGGAAAGGGAAAAATGGAGGATGTAGTGGGGAATTATGGTTTAGGTACAAGAAATGAAAGAGGGGAAAAGCTAATAGAATGGGCAAATATCAATGATATGATAATTGGAAACACATGGTTTAAACACCATAAAAGACGACTGTACACATGGATAAGCCCTGATAAGAAAATACGCAACCAAATTGACTACATACTAATTAATAAAAGATTTAGAAATGCTTTAATTAATGTAAAGACAATGCCTGGTGCTGACTGTAATAGTGATCATGTACCACTATGTGGACAAATAAAAGTAAGATTAAAAAGAGGGAAAAAAATGGTTAAGAACATGAGACTTAATAAAGAGGTTCTAAAAATAGATAACGAAATGCAAGAACAATACAGAGTGACTGTGAAAAATAGGTACAATGCAATAACTAAAATACAGAGTATAGATGAACAATGGGAAATGTTAAGGGACTCCATTCATCAAACTAGCAAAGAAGTATTACCAGAGAGAGGCAAAATAGCTAAGAAAAAATGGATGAATGAAGATATCTTAAACCTGATGGACAAAAGAAAACAGTATAAAAATGACAAACAAGAATACGCTAAGATAAATAAAGAAATAAAAGATAAATGTGGGAAGGCTAAAGAAAGTTGGTTAAACGAGCAATGCAAAAAAATTGAATTAAATTCCATTAAAGATACAAAAAATATGCACAGACAAATCAGTGAGCTTACAGGAAAAAAAATAAGAATAAATACAGGGTGTTTGAAATCAAAAACAGGAAAGATAATATTAGAGGAAGATGCTATAATGAAGAGGTGGAATGAGTATATAAGAGAATTATATGAAGGAGAAAGGGCAGAATTAACAGAAGATAGTAACTTAGAAGGTCCACCTATTCTGAAAGAAGAAGTCACTGACGCTATGAAACGTATGAAGAAAGGAAAAACAGCTGGGCCAGATGAAATCACAATAGAAGAATTAGAAGTATTGGGAGAATTTGGAGTAGATATATTAACCAAAATGTTGAATGATATTTACAGCAGTGGATATTTACCCAGTGATATGCTGAAATCTGTATTTATAGCTATACCAAAAAGACCAGGAGCAATTGATTGTGAAGATTTTCGTACAATTAACCTTATAAACCATATCACTAAGCTTCTACTCAGAATCATAATGAGAAGAACCAAAAAGAAAATAAAAATGGAAATTAGTGAAGAACAGTATGGATTTGTGGAAGGAAAGGGCACAAACAATGCAATTTATACATTGCGGACACTAATAGAAAGGTCAATAGAGAAACAGAGGGACATATATTTGTGCTTCATAGATTATACTAAGGCATTTGATAAAGTAAAACATGATGAACTGATTAAAATGTTGGAAGATATCAACACTGATGGAAAAGATTTAAGAATAATAAAGAATATTTACTGGAACCAAGTAGCAGCAATTAAAATGGGAAATAAAGAGGGTAGTTACGAACAGATAAAGCTAGGAGTACGACAAGGGTGTGTCTTGTCACCAGATCTTTTCTCCCTGTATAGCGAAGTAATAATGAGAGAGATCAAAGAGATGCCAGGAATACTAGTTGGAGGTTATAATATAAATAATATACGCTATGCAGATGACACAGTATTGGTGGCGGATAATTCAACAGACCTACAACAATTATTAGACGTTGTAGTAACAGAGAGTGCAAGGAAAGGACTCAACTTGAATATCAAGAAAACAGTAACAATGGTAATATCAAAGAAAATGGTGACACCAAAATGTGACATAGAAATAGAAGGGAAAATCCTTAACCAAGTTGATAATTTTAGATACCTAGGGGCATTTATAACATCAGATGGAAGATGTACAACAGAGATTAGGAGCAGAATAGGGCAGGCAAAAGCCGCATTTCATAAAATGAAGAGTATCTTATGCAATAAGTCACTGTCACTGAATGTAAGAAAGAGAGTGCTGAAATGCTATGTAGAACCAGTTTTGCTGTATGGCAGTGAATCTTGGAATGTAAATGAACAAATTAAGAAGAAATTAGAAGCAACAGAGATGTGGTTCCTGAGACGAATGTTGCGAATTCCTTGGACTGCCAGAGTAACTAACGATGACTGCCTGAAACAGGCTAATGAAACTAGAACATTATATACAACAATAAGACAGAGACAAACAACTTTCCTCGGTCATGTGATGAGAAGAGAGGCATTGGAGAACATCGTAACAACTGGAAAGATCGAGGGGAAGAGAGGCAGAGGTAGACCAAGAGAAGTGATGCTGGATGGATTGAGACGGTGGCATGGAGGAATATCAGCAGCAGAGTTGATCCAGAGAACCAAAGACCGAGATCTATGGAGAGCCATGAACGCCTACGCCAGCCGGCACGGCACTTGATGATGATGATGATGATTCCCTCCGTCCATCTTTTACGTGGTCGGCCTCTTCCTCTGCTTCCATCTGGTCCGTAGATCGTTGCATGTTGTGATATACTGTTAGTTGGTAACCTAGTTGTATGGTCAAACATTTGACTTTCTGCCTTCTAATAAAATCTGGCGCTGCTATAACCCTCACTTTAGTCCTCATTTCTTCATTTATCTTATCTCTTCTTGATAAATTGAGAATTCTTCTCAGGGATCTCATTTCTTTTGTTGTGATTTGCCATTTCTCTTTTTCTGTCATTGTCCAGGTTTGGCATTAGTAGCATAGAGTTGGTAAGAAGATTGTGCTCAAAGTGCTTTCTTAGTAACTATTGATACATGATTATTCTTTAGTATTGGTGCCATTTGTCCAATGAGTTGCTTTGCCTTATTGCATCTATTGTCGACCTAGTCTTCTGATTTGCCATTTGATGATATTATACTTCCTAGGTACTTGAAGCTCTTAACTTGATTCAGGGGGTCTTCGTTTAGGTGAATCGTTGTTGTTTTTGCTTCTTTTTTCATTTCTTCTGTTTTACTTGTGATAATCCTCATGTTATGTTTCTTACATATTTCGTTTAGACTATTCGTGTGGTCTTGTAATTCAGCTTCTGATTTCGCTATTAGTGCTTGATATTCCGCAAATAGGAGTTCTTTAATAATGTAATTTGTCGATGGTTCTTCTGTGTTCTCGTCATGCAGTGTTCTTGCAGTCTCTGGCTGGTTTCTTTGTATATGTTGTCTATACATGTTATGAACAAAAGAGGGGACAGGACACAACCTTGTTGTACTCCGGATCTTATGGTTAAGCGCTCTGAGTGTCTTCCAGTTGTTCTAACTGTTCCCTGCGGAAAGAGACCGAGCCATATGGGTTAAAACCCGGGTCAAAGAAGTCTTTCTAATGACTGCCGTTTCCATCAACAATGAACTGTATCTGTCAGTGGAGGACTTTTGAGGTGGCATTCTGGCGGCGGCATTATGCACAGTGTACATGTGCGGGTTGTTGGCTTGCCGACACTCCTGTCTATTTCATTGTTCACATAGGGCAGTGAGGAGCATTTTGTGTGATATTCACTGGCACAGGAACAGAGCAATATGGGGACAACCCGTTGCCGTGAAGTTGGAACCGCGACTAACTAACTAACTAACTAACTGTGCATTCACTGTTGTTGTATAAGCTTCTACATATGTTTTTTGATGTGTACTCACTCCATATCGTTTAAGGATTTTTCACAGCTTGTTTATATCTACTCTATCAAATGTTTTTTTCTTGGTCGACAAAGGCTACGTAGAGTGTTTCATTAAATTCAATTGATTTTTCTATAAGTTGTCTAAGAACAAAAATCACATATGTGCATACTTTGTTTTTCCTAAATCCAAGTTGCGTTTCGCTTTGCTGGGGTTCTATATTAGTTCGTAATCTGTTCTCAAGAACTTTTGCAAAATATTTTCCCAGTATGTTTCAAAAAGGAAATATCTCTGTATTGTGCAGTCTTCTTTATTGCCTTTGTTTTCCCAAATTGGAATAATTATGGCGTTTCCCCAGTTTCGCGGTGTCTGTTCTACCCAAAAATGGTTGAATAGTCTATGTAGCCATGCTGTTCCTACTTCTCTTGTTGCTTTAATTAGTTCATTTGGAATTTCATCTTGCCCCGGTGATTTGTTCATTGGAGCTAATCTTTCTGCAATTTATTCTGTCTATATGTCTGGTTCTAGTTCTTCGGAGGCATCTGTGTCGGTTTCCTGAAGTCCTGTGACATCTGTGTCGGTTTCCTGAAGTCCTGTGACATATGTGTCGGTTTCCTGAAGTCCTGTGACATCTGATGGGATGTTGAGAAGTTGTTCGAAGTACTGCTTCCATCTTATTAGGATGTGTTTTTGTTCACTAATTGGTTACTCTTTTTCGCTGTTAATTATTTCGGTTGGGTCAAAGAGTTCTCCTCTAGTACTCATTGCACTGATCTATTTGTTGAAGTTTCTAGGTGCCTACTTGTAGTTTTTATTTAGGGTATCTCCATTTACCTCCCAGTTTTTATTTTGTTGGTTTGTTTTTCTCTCTTTACTATTCTATTCACATGTCTTCTCGCTATTCTATATTCTATGTAATCCCGTTTACTCTTCACAGACTGTTTATATTTTTCCTTTATGTCTTTTACAGTGTTCTTTACCTCTGCGTTCCATCAACGTATTTTCTTTATCCGTGTATTGTGTTTGTTTTTTTCGTGATTCCAGGTGTTATTTTTGCAGTATTTATAATGCTTGATTTGAACATTTCCCATTCTTTCTCCAATGTTTTTCTCTCTATAGGCAATTTTACAAAGATTTCGACTAGTTCTTTCTCACAATTATTCCTATTTTTTGAGGTGTTTATTTTAAAAGTTTACTGTTTCGCATCACATGTATATTCATGGTCTTTGCTTTCTTCTTCTCTTTATTCTTGTTGTGGCAACAACTGTTTTGTGATCTGCGTTTATACTTAAGTTGGGCACTGCATTTGCATCTAATATATTTTTCTTTCTGTTATTTCTTGTTAATATAAAATAAATTTGGCTTTTGGTATCTAGATCATTCCATTTATACCATATGTATATTTGTGAGTCTTTGTGTTTATATAATAGTGTTTGTTATGTTTTATATTACATATGAGGGTGGCGGGGTAAGGGTATTTCCTATCAAATTAGAGGTAAGGTGCCTCCTACCCTCCGCTAGCCTACGGGACACCCTTTGTCAAGGTGGAGTACCCGTTTAGCCCCAGCCCCCTCCCGATCAGGGATACGTGAAGACATGAGTGCAGGTGGTGGATGACGTTGAAGAGCAGCCAACAGATAGTTGTAGGTTATGGTCTCCAGCTTCACGGCGGTAGGCAGAGGATCTCTATTTTAGGAGACAATGGCTTCGTCCATCGACCAGTATGGTCGCTGCTAGGAAGGAAAGCAAGGGCAAACTACTTTCTTTACAGATGCCAAGAATATCATGTACTGCAGTCTTATCGATAATCAGAGAAACGGCGTACATGTGTGCTCCATAGATGCAGCTTCGCCCGGTAGGGGTAGTCATGTGCACCAGGACTCCAGACCGTCAGCAGGCGACTGGGTGCAAAAGAATATGAACATTAAAGGTTGGAACTTGGAATGTAAAACCTATGAGTAGGGGTGAAAACTTTGATAACAATAACAATGAAATGAGAATATTAAATATTAACCTGTTAGGTATATGTGAAACCAGATGGACAGGAATGGGCATTATAACATCTGAGGAATGTAGAATAATCTATTCTGGTGGAGAGAAACAACAGCGAGGAGTAGCAATTATAATGGATACAGAGAGATCAAAATCGATCAAAGGATATTGGACTGTATCAGGCAGAGACGTTGATGACGTTGAGTGGAAGACCTTTTGATGTCAACGTCATACAAGTTTATGCACCAACAGCAGACAGTAGCCTGGCAACATTGATGAATTGTATAATAATTTAGAGAAAGCCTTCAAGAAATGCAAGAATTATGATGTAAATATCATAATTGGTGATTTGAATGCCAAAGTTGGAAATCAACAGAACGTATGCATAGTAGGCAAGTATGGACTAGAGCAGGGGTGGGCAAACTACGGCCCCCGGGCCGCATGCGGCCCGCCAAGTAATTTTATGCGGTCCGCGAGGGCATTTAGAAATAAAAATGTTTAATTCGTTTTTAAGTTATTTTGTTGAATTTTACAAAATTGCATGTACCGTTATAATGAGTGTCAATAACAAACGTAAGATTGAAGATGAATGCTGTGTATTTAATGATGAATGGACAACTAAGTACTGTATTATAAAAGTTGGTAGCAAATCAGTTTGCTTGTTGTGTCGTGAGTTAGTGGCTGTCTTCAAAGAGTACAATTTAAAAAGACATTATCAAACAAAACATTCTGATTTCGGATACAATTTAACGACCAAAGAGAAGGAAAGGAAATGCCTTCAGTTGGTGAAAAATTTGGAGAAACAGCGAACTGTTTTCACTAAACAGTCTTCAATTCAAGATGCTGCAACTGAAGCTAGTCTTGTGCTGTTACACAAAATTGTAAAACAAAACAAGCCATTTTCTGATGGCGAGTTCATCAAGGAATATTTGCTAGATGCAGCAAAAATTATGTGTCCAGAACAAAACACCAGATTTGACAACATTACTTTATCAAGGAGAACTGTGGTCAGACGTGTTGACAAGATCAGTGGCAATTTGATGCATAAACTGCAAGATGCAAGTAAACAATTTTTATGGTACTCTCTTGCATTGGATGAGAGTACAGATATACACGATACTGCCCAATTATTGATATTTATACGTGGAATAAACAGTTCTTTCAAACTCACTGAAGAGTTACTGAGTGTTGAGTCACTCAGAGACACAACCACAGGCCATGATATATTCAATGCTGTTACTAACTGTATTGAAAGAACTGGGTTGATTTGGAACAGTCTTACAACTGACGGAGCTCGTGCTTTGACTGGAAGAAATTTAGGTCTGGTAAAGTCGATAAGATTAAAGCAGAATATCCAGATCACACATTATTACCACTTCACTGTGTGATTCATCAAGAAAGTCTGTGTAAAACTGTTTTAAATATCAAGTTATTGACCCAGTTGTCAGTGTCATCATCCTCATAAGATCAAGAGGACTTAATCACAGACAGTTCAAGTCATTACTTGACAATTTGGAAACTGAACATTCCGATGTCCTGAACCACACCAGTGTTCGATGGCTGAGTCTCGGCAAGGTGTTGAGGCGAGTGTGGGAACTCAGAGAAGAAATAGTGATGTTCCTGGAGACGAAGGGCATTGAATGTGACTTTAATACTAACATTGTCAATAAAGAGTGGCAGGTATACTTTATGTTTGCCATTGAAATTATGGAAAAGTTAAATGAACTGAATGTCAAACTTCAGGGCAATGGTGTGTTTGCACATGGATTGTATGTATATGTAAATTCATTTCAGGCAAAACTCTCACTGTTCTCCAGACAAGCAAGTGAAAACAGATTTTGTCACTTCCCTTTGCTGAAACAAGAAACCATTTCTGGTGAAATGACTGAAAAATACAAAGCCCAATTAGATGCATTGATTGAAGAATTTGGATGGAGATTCCAAGATTTCAAGAAATTAGAGCTATAGTTCAATATTCTCAGTTCACCTTTTAGTGCAGAAGCTGATACAGCCACAGATGACATACATGTTGAAGCTGCTTGACTTACAAGCAGATTATGACCTGAAAGAGAAATTCAAGTCAGATGGTTTGCTGGATTTCTATGGATCTTTATCACAAGAATAATTTCCCAACTTGAAAAACATTTGCAGCTAAACTTTTATCATCATTTGGATCAACATACATTTGCGAACAAGCATTCTTTTGCTTGAAGATCAACAGATCTAAGAATAGGTCTTTATTGTCAGACTGCAACTTGCATGCTGTCATGCGAATTTCAACAAGTAAACTTGCTCCATATTTCAAGAATATTGTCAAAAATTGCAAACAGTTACATACATCTCATTAGAAATAAACAACTGTAGTGAAAATGTAGTAGCTATGTGTCTAAATTAAAGCCATTGATATATAATAAATAATATTTGTTATAATAACAAGTTGTAAAATCGTGTTAACAAATTAGTAAAAGTTCTTGTCCATATTGCCAAA
>JACEFZ010006351.1:225000-267500 GCA_014155875.1 Cepaea nemoralis | reverse complement strand
CCTGAGTCAGGACTGTACCAGTACCTTACTGGCAGGAATCAATAGACGCTTCAGTCTTGGACCCTACCTGGATCGGTTGACTTTACCTTCGTCGGACTCGTTGCGGCGGTCTTAGCATAGACCTACCGTTCTATTATCAACTCAGTTCTTTCAAGTGTTGACTTTGGCAGATTCAGATGACCGCTCTCAGTAATGCCTCAAACATCATCTTGATTGGCATTGGAACGAGCAGGTCCCGTTGAGTTCATGGTCCAACTCACGAATCTCCATCGTATATATATCTATAACAGATCCTGAAACATGGAGGGTGGTGTGAGTACTCAACTACAACAAGGACTACACTGCATCTCAACAATGACTCATGCCTCAGAGGAATATACATATCACATATATGTTATACCTTTGATCATCAACATCATAGATCAACTCTTCCCTACAATGTACAGGCATGAGAGTGCACGAGAAAGCAATAGTACACAAGTGTATATTCAAGTAACTCGTCTGGGCCACAGATACCCCGAAAGCACCAGCATAGATTATTTGACTCTCTCAAAATATCCGCTACCTGGGGTTAGTCCACTCCTGTTTCATCACCAACCACAACCCTAAAATACACCTACTTATCTTTCAGTATAGCGGTTACATTATCTAGGAGGTGCCCAGCCGGACATATCCTCCTCACATACTTAACTCAACAATTAATCAATCACTTAACCCATTGATCAATTAATTAAACATAACTCATTAATAACTATATAACATTAATAAATTATGTACCTCATAATTCATTAACATAGTATCAACAAATTATAAATAATGAATTGTTAAACTTAACACACAAACTCATAACACAGTCATAGCTTCAGTTCTGGGATCCTCCGTCCCAGAACATGGTTTGACCTTTATTAAGTGACCTTCATCCATGTCGGTCAATTCTGTGCCGGTCTAGCACCGCTATGGTGGCCATCCACCGAGAACACTTTCCCACAGCTGCTGTGGGCTAAGAGCACCTTGGTCCCGTGGCGAGTTAGGCCACGTAATCCATTTGAGAGTGGCCTCCAGCCCCTCATCCACTACATCTCCAGTCCCACAAATTCTGCCCATTTAGCACCTAGGTCACTACTACTTCCTCACTTCAGTGAATAAGTTACTCCACTAACAGAATCAGGTTTACCGAAGAGAAGAGCAGTAGAGATAGACAAGGTTCTGTTCGAAGCTCGGTTCTACATTAGCGCAACGGCCTTGAGTACCGAGCGACTCATCGCTCTCGGTCTGGTATGTAAATTCAACCATCGGTTACCCATCATCACTTGGGTCGGATAGGCCAATCCCTTGTCGGACGTACCGGCAGCACCTTACAAACAAGATCGGACACGCAGATTCACTCATTCGTACCGCCAAATAACCAGTCGGTCGGACAGACCTAATAAGCACGATCAGGCATGCCTATTCACTTATGCGGGCAGCATGTATACTAGTAATGATATAAGAAATCCACCGGTAATTCCTATCTACCTCTATCAAATAAATATAAGACTTTCTATATAAAAATGGAATAGTACTGTTTGCCTAACTTAGCAATACTTACCTTCATATCCCCATGGAAATAAACACCTTGAATCCAGGAATGACACACCACTGATAAGGCATAAGTTACAATCCTATTCTAGCTAAGCAAATGACACATCACTGGCTATCTCATGCTAATAACTCATCACTATTAAATGATTCTAACATCACAATTTAACTAATGTCAAAATTCCTTACAGCCCTGAGTAGGTAATCACTAAACCAGATAGTTAACACATGTGCTACACAGTTGGTACATTACCCGAACATACTTAAACATAGCAGTGAAAACATCAAAGTACATGTCACAATTCATTCATTCATTCAGTAGCATGTCCTTTGCAGAACCTCGCTCCCATAACAACCTTCCGGAAAACCTCTCGATCACATGCAAGATGTCCCGCGTCTGATACACCCATCTGGAGATCATCCGCCACATCCTGCACCCATCTTCTCTTTGGCCTTCCCCTTCCTCTCTTCCCAGGTATATACCCTTCAATTATTGTTCTCTCCGAACTTTCATGACGTTTCAAGTGACCGAAATATTTCAATTTTCTTTGTTTTATCGTCTTTAATAGCCAACCTTCTTCAATATTCAACTCTTGAAGTATGGATGCATTTGTTCTTTTCTTTACCCAAGATATTCTTAGAACTCGTCTATAACATTTATATTCAAAGGCGTTTATGCGCTGTTCAGCTTGTTTAGTAAGTGTCCATGTCTCACAGGCGTATGTTACAATTGGAAAGATGCATGCTCTTAAAAATCTAATTGTTGTAGTTCTATCTGTCCCACTCCATAATTTATTAAGCTGTTTTAGTCTTTGGAGAGCAATTAATAGTCGCCGTTCAATTTCTTTCATTGTGTCGCCGTTGTTGGTAATCAATGACCCAAGATATTCAAAATTTTCCACCACCTCCAATTTTCCCCATTAATGTATATTTCTTTCTCCATAGTAGTTTTATCTGTATGCATTATTTTTGTTTTTGCTATGTTAAGATATAAGTTGTGATTTTCACTATTCAGTTGGGTTGAGGCTATTAGATCTTCTATGCCATCCTGTGTTGTGGAGAGTTATAATGTGTCATCAGCATATCGAATCTCTGGTATGTCATGACCGCCGATATTTAGGGCATCATAAAGCCCCCTGTTTATATCATCTCTTACATTTCTCATTACGTTTTCTGCGTACATGTTAAACAAATAGAGTGACAGCACGCAGCCCTGCCTGACGGACTCCTTGCTTGATGTCAAACCAGTCTGATGCCTCGCCATCTGTTCTAACTGATGCTTTTTGGTCTAGATAGAGCATTTTTATGAGTTGTACTACATGTGATGGAAAGCCCATATTCATCATGATGTCCCACAGTTTCCGATGTTGTACACAGTCAAATGCCTTTGAATAATCCACAAAACATGAGAATAGGTTTACATTAAATTCTCTGCACTTCTCTATTATTAAATGCATGTTGAATATGTGATCTCTTGTTCCTCTTCCTTGTCTAAATCCTGCTTGAACTACGTTAATCTCTTCTTCCATTTTCTTACGAAGTCTTCCCATTATGACTTTTAGTAGAATTTTACTTGCATGACTGATCAGGGCAAAAGTTCTATAGTTATTGTATAATTTCAGGTTGCCCTTTTTTGGTATTGGAATGAAGATAGTTCTCTTCCAATCTTTTGGCCAAATTCCATGTTTCCAAATCTTTGTACATAATGCATGATATATGTGAATGCTTTCTTCTCCTCCCGCTTTTATTAGTTCAGCTGGTATCTCATCACATCCAGGTGATTTACCATTCATCAGGTTCTTTATAGCCCAAACAATTTCATCTAATGAGGGTTCAGGTTCTGTCTCTGCTGTCACTGGCTCATGTATCTCATTCATATCCTCACTGTCACTCACATCATACATTCCACTGCAGTACTTCTGCCATCTTTCTAGAATTTTTCTAGATTCTGTTAAGGTATTTCCCATCTTGTCACAGATAACATTTAATTGAGGTTATTTCTTGTCAATAACTTCATTTCTTTGAACATTTCATAATCTCTTCCAGTCTTATGATATTGCTCTATTCTGGTACAGCAATCTTGTATATGTTGATTTTTGTCCTTTCTTGTGTTATTTCTTATTTCTCGAGTTACAGATTTATACTTTAACCTGCTGTTATCGGATTCATCTCCTTTCTGTTTCAGCTCTCTTCGTTGCTTTATTAATTCTAACGTGTCTGATGTAATCCATGGCTTAAGTTGCTTTTTCTTGGTCGGAATTAGATCTTTGGCTGCAGTTATCAAGATATCTCTAGCTTGTACTGCCAGTTCATCAGGTGTCATTTCCTACATGTAACTAACAATGCATATATATGTACTCTAACCTCAGTACATTCTATCAAATATACTAATGTCAAATTTACACAACTACTCAGATGGAACACAAGTACACATGCCTAATGTTTATATGCACACAACAGTTGTTATTACTGGACTCGTCTGACCTTCACATTAGCTAGCCAATCGATAGCAGCTAATTATAAATGCCGACAAGCGACGGACAATTAAGTGCTCCGCGGAGACAATACATTTCTGTCGGCGATAACAGCATTTTGACTGCCGGCGTTTTATTTACACACATCAGTTTACTAATAGGGTAGGAAAAAAATATCTTAGATACTTCATCACCACATTCCTTGACTGCAGATGTCCCGCTTGGCTGACGGATGTAAAGACATCAATTTCTAGCAGCCAGTGAACCGTGACTGTCTGTGACGATATCTGAAAGGCGACTGATGTCGGATAGCTCAGTGCGCCTTCACAATTACCTCTCGGGCCTCGAAAATCCCATGGGTCACGGAGAGATTCAAACCCCCTAGAGCCCCGAGCAATTGTGGGTCCAACGTGATAGCAAACATCACGTCCGCACTTTGCCGAGGATATTCTAGCATCTTCCAGAAATCACCCGAAATGTGAAGTCACGGACTACTTTAACTGGGGATTTCCCTAGTTATAGTCACAATGTCAAGGGAGACCAACCCGTCGTATTCCGACCAAAGGGAAATAATGCAGAGGACAGACTGAATCTAGTCGTTCCGTCACAGTGTGAACAACTTTCATTAGAAACAGTGAATTACAATGATAGAATTTTCAGGTGCGGAACAGACTAATATTGTAAACGAATATTCACAAATTCACGTACGTGGTTTGGCTATGTATGGAAGTTGATCAATCGAATGGTACATTTTCAGTAAGTGGCCTTCGCGCGTTAACACTTCAGAAAGAAAAGAGACAGAGCTGCCTGGTTTCTCGCATTTTGGACGTTCTGTCATAGCTACCAGCCCAGACATGATGAACCGCACTTATGTCATAGTTCGTAATGATAGACGCATTGCAAGTAAACAACTGGCCTTGCAACAGTCAGTCAGGAGGGGGTGATTACAGTTTTTATGACACATGTATTTTAAGAGGCGCGTGCTAGATGGGTTCCGCGATGTATCACGAATGATCACAGACGCCATAGGAAGATAATTTGTTCTGAAATATTGTAGCGTTTTGTTTCCGCAACACTTCCTAACCATCCAGAGGGGAGTCTCTATGGCGGAGTGATCGAGCCGTTTGACTCGGGCTCCGAAGGTTGTGGATTCGATTCCGGGGCGCGTACTTCGGTTCATGAGTTAAATTTTTCGGAGACTCCTGGGTGTCGTCGCTAGAGCTACGGAGTTCGTGCTTTGTGCGACGCTTTCCGCGCTGCGGAAAGAGACCGAGCCATATGGAATAAAAACCCGGTGCAATGAAGTCGACCCTGTCGACTTTAAAGCGACTTTTTAAGTCCTAACCATCCATCCATCATGGGCCATACCGATAAGCGTGGATGGTCATGTTTTGCCATCTCGATCATCAGAGTCATGGACTAGCTCCGTGTTTCTGTCTCGTCCATGCCATGTGGCCAAGCCATCCAGTTATTTTGCTTCTCGGTTCCCCGTAGTCACTTCCCGTCGATCTTGCCAGTTGTCACAAAGTTATCCCATTCATTTCTTCTCATAACATGCTCGAATAATTCTGAATGTCAACGTCTAATGTCTCTAATCAGTGCACGATCTTGATGTGTTTCTTTAAGGACTTGTTCATTGGTTTTTCTGTCTGTCTATGGTATTCTTTGCATTTTACCGAGAAACCACATTTCCACAGTAATCGAATGTTTTTCAGCTTGTCTGCTCATTGTTCACGCTTCACGTCCATATAAAAGTATACGTTCTATGTTGCACTTCAACACTCTTTTTCTCGTTTCAATTGATATCTATTTATTGGTGCGTATGTTTTTCATCTTGCAAAAGGCTACCTTCGCAATGGCAATTCTTGTTATAATCTCTTCGAGGCATCTCCCATCAGATCTCATGACTGTTCCGAGATAACTGTACCGATTCATCTGTTTTAAGAATATTCCCATTTACGTGTATAGTACATTATTGTTTTTGTTCCCAGTGACGACCATATTCTGTTTCTTCTTACAATTCAATTATAAACCTAGTTGTTTACTTGTGCAACAACAGCATCTACTATATATAGAAGGTCCTGTTCATTGTCTGCAGTCAAGACTGTATCACCTGCATATCTAATGATATTAATGCATCGTCCTCAAATGATGATTCCTTCCATGTCTTCTATATTTTTGAAATTATTTTCAGTGTACAGGGAAAAACATTCCGGATACATAAAACATCCCTGTCTCACACCTCTCTTAATAGGCTGATATTGAACTACTTCACTATCAATTCTTTTGACAGCTTGTTTTTTAATGTCTAATGTCTTTTTCATCAATTTGTAAATCTGCAAGCGTCCTTATCATGTCGACATGTCTCACTTTATCGAAGCCTTTGTGTAGTCAATAAAGCAAAGGTGTAGATCTTTGTTTACTTCTATATAACGTTCTATTACTGTTCTCAGTATATACACAACATTAACTGTACCCTTGCCTTCTACAAACCCACATTGTTCTTCTCCTATTTCAGGTCCTAACTCTTTGCATGATAATTCTTATCAAAATCTTCGTGATGTGGCTCTTTATACTAATTGTTCGATGTTGATCTCATTCCAAGGCTCTGATTTGTTTGGGATTGTAATAAAAACAGAATTACATAATATATGAGGTATATCTCCAGTATCCTATATTGTATTCAGCAGTCTGGTAACATTATCTATTCCATATTCTTCTAAAGCATTAATCATTTCTGTTGTGATGCTGTCTTAACAGAGGCGTCTTGCCAGTTTTAATGTGGTTAAGAGCATTCTGAACCTCCATCTTTAAAATCGATTGTCCTTCATTATTATTTTGAAAATCACACTGTTCTTATCTTTTATCAACATAAAGGGTTTTCACATAATCTGGCGATACATGTAAAATCTGATCTTTTTCTATTATGATTTTTCCATCTTTTGTCTTAAGGCACCCTGCTGATGTACGTGTTCTGTGATTAGTAAGCTCCTAAATTGCTTTGTGCATTAGTATGGTATTTTTACTGTTGTGTTGTTTTTCAATTTCTATGCAATTTTTCTCGAACCATGCTTCTTTTGCTCTTTACATATTGTTCTGACTTTTCTGTGAATTTTTCATATTTGACAGGATTATTTTTGTTCTGTCTTCTCGTCTTCATTAATTGTAAAATTTAACAACACGTCCTCACATGTCAGGAAACACTTAAGGCGATTGCAAATTAGGCTGATCTGTTCTCTGCGCCCACCCAATACTCTGCTCTGGCTCATTTTTGTAGTGTCAATTAAAAATTCACTCCGTGGGGGCAAGATTTGATGATGATGATGATTCACGCAGTGAAGAAATGCGTCTTTGGGGGAGCTCCTCTTAGAGTTAGCACCTTCCATAGGTATTTATAATGCCCATGTTAAACATTGCCTCAGTGAGCCATTTGTTATTGATTATTTTTCATGCGTTTTAATGCTTATTGTTCTTTTGTTAACAAAAATTTGCTTCATAAGTGATGTTGAATGAAAGAATGTCTGAGGAGAAATAGAGAAGAAGCCTGCGTGCCCAATTCATAACCCTTTAAAAATAAAGATTTTCGTTCGTTCGTTAGCAAGGTCTAGCGAGGTCAGCGATTTAATAGATAGCCCGCCCTCTGGTCTTCTCATGTTGCTTTTATTTGTCGGTAGTCTCCGTGGCGAAGTAGACAAGCCGTCTGCCTTGCGCTCCGAAGGTTGTAGGTTCAATTCCTGGCTACGTCTTTCGATTCACGAGTGTATTTCCCTCGGAGACTTCTGAGGGTCGTGGCTGGAGCTACGGAGCTCGTGCTTTGTGAAAAGCTTTCATAAAGCAAAGTGCAATGAAGTCGATCCTCTCGACATTTAAGCCGTATTTTTTTTTTTTAACTTAAGAGACGAAATGGTCACGTGAGAAAGACAAAACCTGGCACAGTATAGACATTTTTGTTTTGTTCGCATATCCTTTATAGGACATCGCTGTCAACATCAGCATCTTTCAGCTGATTGCTGATTTCTTGGCAAGATTAGGCTCAGTAGTTTGTCATTGCTTTCTGAGCGACCGGCTCACATACCCCGTAAGTTACCGACGCGGAGAGAACCGCTACCGATTCTTGCGCAACGTCTCTTTACTTACAGAGTATACGAGATTACGGAGAAAGTCGTGTAACCTCTAGACCAGGGAGACCTGCACAGTATAGACATACATGCATTTATTTGCGCTGGCTAAGGTTCGTACACGTTGTTTGAATAAACAATATGTTTAGAGAAAATGTTCATGTATATTGTTTGCAAAATTTTATTTAGCTTGAACAAATAGATTCAGGAAAAAAAAACATATTGTGCATTGCGTTCCAATCGTTCGTAATTATATTAACTTATTTTTACATCATAAAAACTTGTGTGCTGAAATTTAATTGTTAGGTAGCGTGGTTCATGGTTTGGAAAATAGCTTGAATGATACGATGTGCACTAAATGTGCAACTCTCTCACTTGAAGTATCTACAATTTTATCATAATATTTATTGTCTTTTAAATAATTATCAATATTTCATGCCTTCACTAAGTATATGCACCCTCGGACGAGGGTTGGACAGCTGCGATTTTCGTCCGCTAACAGAAAACAGAATGCACTCTTGGAGCTAACGGGGGACACTCAGACCTCTTCCTGGTAGGATCCGGTCTCCGACAAGGTTGTGTCTCTCCCTCTCCCCCATCCTCCTATTGTTAATGACGTAAAAAGACAACATGCAAAGAAACCAGCTAAACAAGGATCACAACAACACTTTACGAAGAATAGAACACAACAGAAGAACCAAAGGCAAATTACACTATTAAAGAATTACCACTTTTCGGACGATCAAGCACTAATTGCAAAATCAGTAGCAGAAATTCAAATTTACATAAAGTCTTTCCGAAGTGTGCAAGGTGTGCAAAATGAGATGAGATCAGGAGAGAAGTCCACATAAAATTTCGGGCCTTATTGATCGAAATCTGAAGTCGGGGTAATTTAACAGCTACATGCAGCAACGCCATAGTCATGGATTCGATCAACAACGAGGCGGATTCATATTATTCAATTGACATGGGCTCCCAGGTCGACTCTGTTTAACATGGATACCAGGGAATGTCTGTGGAAGTAATAGCGCCTGGTGTGATACTGACCACTTCACCCACAGCGTGCCGAATGGTCTATACAAATAGAGGTCAAACAGCGTTTGCCCACGGCAACCTTAATGCTTATAAAGGAATCCTGTAATTACATCCTTATCGTGAACAACTGCTACTGAAATAAAACCAAGACTTATATTTTTATTTAAAACTGTATATTAAATATACAAACAGCAAATGCAGGGACAATTTCATTTGATCCCAATGCTTCCTTTTTATAATATAGTGAGCACAGAATCTTCTTAGAAGTGAGAGATCTATTATAACAAAACACCCTACAACAAAACTACGGGCATTGACAACATCTTAATTGAGCCCATTAAAGCATGATATGATGTAGGGATCAATGGTTGCAGGCAAAAATAACAAGACATGACAAAAGAGGAAAGCACCACAAGATTGGCAAAGATATGTAATGTTAAATAATGAATGTTTTGCGTATCCTTTTACAGGACTTAGCTGTCAACAGCAGCATCTTTCAGCTGTCTGTTGATCTCTTGGCAAGATTACGCTCAGTAGTTTGCCATTGCTTTCTGAGCGGCCGGCTCAGTATTCGCAAGTCACGAGCGGGGGTCGAACCGCCTCAGTTCTCGCTCCGCTGCGAGACTCTGCGTGATAAACGGGATTACAGAGAGAAAGTGTTGTAACCCCACAGCCAGAGAGACCGGCATGTACTGTTACGCTTATGAAATAACACGAGAAGCAACACCGAATGCAATAATATAGAGACATATCAAACATTTTAGAACAGAAAAGAACCATACATGATATAACCGCTTGTATTTTGTGAGCAGTTTGGCTTTGTAACAAGAAGAACATGCTCAGGTGCCATTTTTGTATTAAGAGAGATTAGGAGCAAAGCTATAGAATACAAAACGAAATGGCTTTCGTAGATCAAGAAAACGCTTCTAGCTTAGTAAATAGCGTAAAATAATGGTAAATTCTCGAGAAGTACGGTGTCACTGGGCAGTTGTTGGGTGACATAAGAGCTATGTATCAAAACAGTGAATATTCAGTAAGATCAAATGCCGGCATGGAAAACTGGTACCAAATAATATCAGACGTAAGACATGGATGTCTTTTATGACCACTTTTTATCATGACTTATATAGATAAGGTTACTAAAAAAGGAAATCAACACACAGAGAGATTCTTCTTCTTCTTCTTCTTCTTCTTCTTCTTCTTCTTCTTCTTCTTCTTCTTCTTCTTCTTCTTCTTCTTCTTCTTCTTCTTCTTCTTCTTCTTCTTCTTCTTCTTCTTCTTCTTCTTCTTCTTCTTCTTCTTCTTCTTTTCGTTCATCTGGAGTGTTTTTTCAGATGTGATTGCGGTGTGTCTGTTATGCTCCCTTGGGCCAAAACCCGTAGGACAACACATCCGGCTATTGCGTGCTTTTTTAACAAGGTAGCATTCCTGGGAGACTCTCACTTTTACGGTACCGTCCACAACCCAGCTGGCCAAGTTGGAACGGTCGAAGACAACGGTCGTCCCCCAAAAGGAAGGCAGGGACAGTCCATGGCTTTTTTCGCCATCCAGGGTGGCTTCCATAATTGCAGGGTCGGCACATAGCGCCCTGGTGCTGGGCTCACCGAGGGAATCGTCACGTCCTGCTCATGGCTGCTTTAATTCCTCACTTCAATATATTGGGCATTTCGTTCGCCCGGGGCCGTTCCCGCACAAACCAGACCTGTCTGCAGTCAGTATCCACTCAGCGACTTTTTCGGACATGTGCTTGTCGTTGTGTCCGTCAGAACTGTTCCAGACACGTCGGAAATTCGGAAAACTACCTAGTCAGAGCTGTTCCGAACAAGAGCAGCATTCGGAAACTAGGTAGCTGTTCCTAGCACGAGGGAAGACTAGTTAGAGCTTTTCCGGTCACGAAAGACATTTCACTCGGACGTAATTGCGTAGTGCCATTTTTATTTTGCCGCCCGTAGGCTGGCACTTCCGACTTCAGCGGGCATTTTTAATGAGGTTAGCCTTCCTCGGGTTTCGAGACAAGTTAGACTCTTATTTCGACTTCCACACAGCAAGCTATTGCTTCTGGCTAACACGTAATGGATTCGCAAGCCAGGCGTTCCATTTCGTGTCAACGAGACAATTTTCCACCTTTGACTACACTCACTCCATGAGTACGGTTACAGACTATCTACCGAACGGCGATCGAGGTGTTTTTCCACATTTAGTACTCGCTCACGAGGTAGGCTACATGTGCTGCCGGCTCAGCACCTTACCTCCGTGCGTCTGTGGGTGAGTAACGGCCAGGTCCTTTCATCCGGGGAGCCATCGAACGAGTATCTGCGCCAAGCATGTTAGCGTGCTCAGCACCTCACTTCAATTTTGATGTGGGTTTGTGTCGGCCAGGCTCTCACTTCCGAGGGTTTATGGCTTAGAGACGTTCAGCCATATACCTCGGCTGGGAGCCTTAGAGGTTATGTCCGGACTGAGATTATTGGCATCGTTTGCCTGATTTAGACTGCTATCCTCAGTCTACCTGCAGAGTAGCAGGTTGTGTCGCTCTTAGTCTTGTCCCTATCCCAAGAACTGTCCAATATGTAGTTAATATCCATCGGCATAGCGCTTGGGGTCAGTGGGACACTCGAGCTCCCCCACCACGGCAAGGTGGAGACACATCGGGGGAGACAGAGAGATTCAATGAGCTGCTGATTTCAGGCGACAACAGTTTACTTTGTGAGAACAATGCATAACACTGTATAAACATGGATGTGGAGGCGATTACAGCAGTTTTGTGGTTGATATCTAGTAATTGCCGATCTCCGTGGCTATGACGTTGCGAACTGCTGCTCGTAATGCCGCTTACCCGAGTTCGAAACATAGCGGCGACCGATTTGGCAGTAGACGGTGACGTGCTGGTTTTTACGTGTTGGTATGTGAGCCGGTCGTTCAGAAGGCAATGGCAAACTACTGAACGTAAAAACTTGCTAAGACATCAACAACGACTGGTGTTGACAGCAACGTCCCAGTAAGGATATGCAAATTAAAATTTAAAAAAAAGCTAGTAATTGAATTACAAAAGCAGTCTGTGTATATGATGTAACATTAAAAAAGAACAGCTGTGGAATGAATGGATACCTAGCATATACACGTGTAATTTACAATTGTTTACCTAGATACCTAAATAGATGTCTAGATACCTAGACAGGAAACGATGGCGGCATCGCTTGATCTCGAGAATGCCTACAGTAGAGTTCGCTATGATATTTTGGTGACCGCACTGATTGAGAAGGGGGTCAATCCCTGGTTGGTGAACTGGATATCAGCCGTCCTGCATTCTCGTCGGATTGGCTCGGCAAAACTTGGTGGAGTATTGATGCATGACAAGGCAGATGTGGTTGCGGCCTTGTGGGATAACGTGTACACCTCGGAGGAGCAAATGGATCACCATAGTCTGGCAAGAATGAGGCAGCGAGGAGTGACGAGGGGATCTGTCCGACGCTCGACGCTCAGAGGAAAGGCGAGACGGACATATAATCAGATTGCTACCGGAACTATTGGTGTTGGAACTCTTCGTTGGCTGCTGAGAATGGGGACGGAGCGCTTATGGGAATGCTCCGAATGCTGTGATGTCGGTTCTTAAACCAATCAATCACCTAGATACTCTAGTCTGTTTATTCGTGTGTACGAGAAAGCGAATGAGCAGATTTGTTAGCAACTAGGCAATCAGCAGACTGATCACTCGCAATGGATAAGGCAAACATTCTAAAGGCTACCTCTAAACGAATTTTGTTGGAATTACAACATATGTGAGGATGCTTGCATTTGACTTTAGCCCTGAGTCAGGAAAGAAAGGGCGTGTGAGGTCAAACATTTGATATGTTTATAATAACTGTGTTACCTGACGATGAACATCTATATATTTATTTTTGGCGGTATACCGTGTATATATGCGTTTGCCGTGAGTGCTGTGATGACGATTCATAAATCACCCAACACATCAGAATCACATTTCTCCAGCAGTCTATTGCAGTACAAAATTTAGCACAAGGAAACGTTATGTACAAGTCTCGAGGAAAAAAATCAAATACCTTCTTATATTATAAAGCTTAAACATGATATCCACTTTTCACCTGTATTTTATTATCTCCTCCTATATTCGCATACTTGATGGTGTTAATGTTGGTGATGATGTTAGGTTATTTTCCAATTACGTTTGCCTGTTACATTGAATTTTGCAAGTTAATTTCACCGGATACATATTATTTCTTTCACACACATAATTCAACCGCATCCTGAGAACATCAGAAACAAATTACAACAATGCAGTAACGATTGATCTCCAATAAGTATCTCATCCTTTAACTTTTAGCAGTGGTAAAGAACTCATGAAACAAACGTTTGAAATTAATGTTCCGGAGAAAAGAGAACGCAGGTAAGCGATAACGCTATAAAACAACGACAGCGAGAAAAGTCTCAGAACTGACGAAAGGAATTATATGTGTTGAAAACAAATTTCCAAAACCAGAGGTGTAATGACAGAGACATCATCTCATCTCATCTAATCTCATCATGTTCCTCTTGTACCTTGCGGTGTCGAGGAGAAGTATAAACAGCGGGCGATTGCCCGCTTATGGATTTCATGTATCTATATTCCCATGGACTGTTATTCCCTGCGTCCATCGTTTACGTGGTCGGCCTCTTCCTCTGCTTCCCTCTGGTCTGTATATCATTGCTTGTTGTGGTATACTATTAGTTGGTAACATAGTTGCATGGCCAAACCATTTGACTTGCTGCCTTCTAATAAAATCTAGTGCAGCTATAACCTCCATTTTAGTCCTGATTTCTTCATTTCTGATCGTATCTCTTCTTGATACATTGAGTACTCTTCTCAGGAATCTCATGTCTGTTGTTGTGATTTTTATTTTCACTTTTTCAGTCATTGTCAATGTTTGGCATTGGTAACATAGAGTTGGAATAGAAGAAAAAGCAGCGGCTGCAGCTTGATATAACGATATGAATTGGAAACAAATAGGCATATTAAGCTCCTGTGAGAAGAAACGTACTAAACACAAACACATTGCACATACCTTACAAGGAGATCCATCGTATACCGGAATACAGGTGAAAATCCAAAATCAGAAGTAATCAATAAATATATAAAATGAATAATAAAATAAAATAAAATACATACACAAGCGTACAAAACGACACACAGGACGGCCGACATTTCGATTCTCAGAATCTTTGTCAAGTACAGGACAACACAGATACATAAACAACGAAATACAACAAAACAAAAAGTAAAAAGCACCACTACACTGTTTCCATGTGGGAGCAGAAAAAAGCGGCATATGGGGGGGGGGGGGGGGGGGGGGAGACAGCATAGTGATAGACAGTGTAGACAGACGGAGAAGATGGCACAGTTATACAGTGGCGTCCACAACAGATTCATACCTTATGGATGTATGTTCCCTCTATACCTCCATTACTCATGCTGATGGGCTCATGGCGCTACAATTCTTTCTGGATCAACGCACAGATCAAGCCATCCCGACTCGCACACTGGTGAGACTCGCTGAATTGGACCTCACCAATAATTCCTTTGAGTTCAATGGCCACTACTTTAGTTAGACTATTTATGCGGTCTTGTAATTCGGCTTCTGATTTTGCTATTAGTGCTTTGTCGTCCGCAAACAGGTATTCTCTATTTGTTAGATTTGCAGATGGTTCTTCTTCTGTGTTCTCGTCATGCGGTCTCTGTTTGGCTGGTTTCTTTATATATGTTGTCTATATATGTTATAAACAAGAGAGGGGACAGAGACATACGAGTATACAATCACCATTTTAATTCCCTTGTTTTATAATTGTCAGCCGCAGCCGAGACCGTAAGTAAGTAAACCGTTATGAGTTTGCCTCATCTTCTTCATTGTGTTCTTCTTCTCTTGTTCAACTACTTTTAGCGTGAAGAGTCTCAGAAAAGAGGCAGATGTAATGTTATGTGTTTCACTTGTCTTGTTGCTTTATTAACGTCATAGTTGTTATCTGCATGTATCTGTTACTCCATATAACCAATTCTTATGTGCCAGTGCTTATCTGGCCAACGCAGACACACAACATCCACTGCACTGCGAGATTAAGAAGGTAAAGGGCAGCAGGTTAAAAAAGAGGAAAGTCGTAGATGGGTGAAGCCGAAGACATTCTTCAGCAGATGTGTCATTTGAGGACATAGAACCTGGCGAGGAGTGGGTACAAGAGCCAACACAGTTCTGTGCATCCTTATCAGTGTGCATCCAACTAGACAGGAAATCTTCTTCTTCTTCTTCTTCTTCTTCTTCTTCTTCTTCTTCTTCTTCTTCTTCTTCTTCTTCTTCTTCTTCTTCTTCTTCTTCTTCTTCTTCTTCTTCTTCTTCTTCTCCTTCTTTTCTTCTTCTTCTTCTTCTTCTTCTTCTTCTTCTTCTTCTTCTTCTTCTTCTTCTTCTTCTTCTTCTTCTTCTTCTTCTTCTTCTTCTTCTTCTTCTTCTTCTTCTACTTCAGCATTCCGAGCCATTGAGGTTCTTTGCTGCAGATACAAGCCGTCTCCATTCGTCTCTCTGTTGACCTTCTCTTGCCAGTCACTGATTGACCTTCTCTTGCCAGTCGTTGATTCCAAGTGCCTGTAGATCTGTATGTACATTATCTCTCCACCGTCTTCTTGGTCTACTTATTTCCTGAGTGTAAGTGAGTGTTGTTTCCCTATTCTCTTCCATTCTTTCTATATGCCCCAGCCATTGCAGTCTGTTAGCCTTCATGACACCAGTGATTAGCGGGGACTTAAACAGATAATAACTGTCTTTGTTGCTTCTTCTTTTCCACTCTCCACTTTGTGTATCTCTAATGGGCCTAAAGATGCATCTTAAGACTTTGTTCTCAAAGGTTTGTGACAAGGCTTCGTCTCCTTTAGTTGTACTCAAGGTTTCAGAGCCATGCAGCACAACTGGTCTAATCAGTATTTTGTATATTGTGATCTTGGTGTTACGAGATAGCGCATTTGATTTTAGCAGATGTTGTAGTGCATAGTATATCTTATTTCCAGAGTTGATTCTAGCATGTATTTCTTCCTTTATTATGTTGGAGCAGTTAAAGATTGTGCCCAGGTATTTGTATGTTTCCTTTCTTTTAATGGTAATATTATCTATTTGTATGTGGCCAGAGTTTTTAGCCGTTCCTTCTCTTGAAATTACCATATTTTCTGTCTTATCTTGGTTGATAACCAGCCCCATTTGTTTAGCTTTTTCCTTTAAGTGAGACAGGACATGCAGAAAAGAAAATCCAGCTGCTGTGGGCGCGGAGGTACAGGCTCTGATCTTCCTGAATTCGTTAGAGGATGAAGCTGTCATTTACACGGATGGGTCGGTCGTCAGAGGAGTGAGAAGTTCTTGGACCTTAACGGCTTAAGCCGGAGGGAAAAGTGTGAAGGAAGAGTCTGGCGCTTTTTCTTTGACGACAAGCAGCCTGACTATGGAATTCATGGTAGTAAGTAAAGCAGTAACACGGCTCGAGACACAGACATTCAATCGGGCATGTGTTCTTAGTGACTCCATGATTATGCTCAGGATGGTAGAGATAGGGCGGGTCCGAAGAGTGTGGCTGCTGTCTCTGGAGCGGTCTCAGCTGACAAAGATTAGCTTCATCTTCGTGTCAGGGCATGCGAGTTGCCAGGTCGTAGCGTAGAGTCCATGACGCAAAAGATAGAGAGAGCAAAACTCCCGAACCCAACTATATATATAGAGCTAAGCGACCGACGTAGAAAGCAAATCACGTCAGCTTTGTTTGTCAATAGAGACGGGAGTCACATCATTGAGCCGACTGGGGAAGGAGCACATTCACCTCATCTCCAATACATTGCCATTGGCACGACAATATTGTTCATGGCCAACAGATATAGCAAGGGATCATAAGAATATTTATCAACGTTATATTGATGAGTACGAAATAATGGACAGACGCCAATATCACAACGGAACTTAGGAAGTCACGGCAAGGTGAAATCTATTCTGGTCAGGAATGAGAGAAGGACCGGGACATGAATTGATAGTTATTAGGGTCTAGCAACTTCCAGCGATGTATGTTATTATATCTCATTTTAGTTTACCGTCCTGCCTGATGATTACAGGTCCGGTAAAGAATCTCGTAATATTTTTCATTAATCCTCTGGAGATTGCAATTGACTTGTTATCGGGAAAAATAAATTATGCCGTCAACTACATGAATGCCGGCCTTCAAGTTTTATTGCCGTTGCTGTTACATACTTCTGGAGTTGTTGGGAATTGTGTCACTCCATGGATTTTAACGTTGCCACTTAACATTTGAATTTCGTTACAACACATCTCGACAAGGGTGTACAAGGGAATGAGCAGACTGACAGGCTTGCAGGTAGGGCTACAGTAGAGGGCGAACGAGCAATGGACCAGGCAGACATTCTGAATGCTCTACGAGAAGTAAGTCGTTTACTAGAGCCAAACCATTATTGGGAATCTACAACCATGGTCAGGCTGCGAGAACAGCAAGTTAAAAGAGGTGTGGCCAAACAAGAACACTACGCAGGAAGCCAAAGGAGAGTTATAACCCACACAGAACTGGTGTCGTGAGCCACTACACGCTTCGGGATTTACTGAGGAGGTCCAAGCACTTATGGACTGAATGGTTCGATATGCAACGAGGATGATATGTCGACTAACTAACTAACTAACTAACTAGGACGGATTGGATTGATTCGTCACTATATTTTGTGCATTTAATCGTTCTTTAATGTATATCTCCCATATTGAGTCTATTTCAGTAGCATTATGTATTTGTTTCTCATGATAATCATTTATTTATGTAAAGGAAGTAAAACACCACTTTCTCAGTCACATGGTGTTAATATGTTTGAAGAATTGCCCAGGTGATTTCGTAGTGGGTTTTATTTATAGTATTTTCTTATTTAATACTTGAATCTTCTCTTGATTTTCTTGGTGTGGCATCTTGTGTGTTGGCATAGTCTGTATTATTTGTTTATATACATTTCCTAAAATGGATTGTCTTATCTTTTACTGCTTCATGTATTTACTTATTCCACTATATATTTCTTTATTTCCCTTTATGTCCACTAATTTTACAACACCACATGTTCTTTCTATTATCTATTAATGGATCACCATGGTCTGGCAAGAATGCGACAGCGTGGAGTGACGAGGGGATCTGGCCGATGTTCGACGCTTAGAGGAAAGGCGATGCGCACATATAATCATATTGCTATTGGTACTATTGGCGTTGGAACTCTTGGCTGGCTTCTGAGGATGAGGACGGAGCGCTTATGGGAATGCCCCGAATGCTGTGATGTCAGTTCCTAAATCAATCAATCAATCAATCAATCTATTATCTTCAGTGGTGTCGTTATAACCCCATATCTTGCGTTAGAGAGTGAGGTCGACGAATTGCGCAACTCTTCCTCATTTTAATCCAAGTTATCGCGCAAGTCATTCTTCGTCTAACGTCATATAATAGGCCTTATCAGCCATCTTAGAACCCACGGCTCCATACCTTCAACCCCACTGGATGAAATGAATGGTCATCGTCATCATAATTCTTGATGGACAAACAACACCATCTTGCGTTATATATATATATATATATATATATATATATATATATATATATATATATATATATATATATTTTTAAATATTGTCATCATGCATTTTCAATGAATAACTTGCGTAAAGTGGAAAATTATGTTATATAATCATAACTTTAGTCAACGCCGACCCATTCTTGAAAATCTACTCTACGGAAACGATATTGTAGTCTTGCAAGAAACACAGCTCACCGACGGAACATCAATGTTGCGGGATTTCAGGGTTTCTTTAACAGGCGGCACCTCGGACAGGCCATTCTGGTCCGCGACAACATACTAGTGTCTGAGATCGATATGTCCGCCTGGAACACCGATGCCCTGCAAGTGCAGGCATTAAGAATAATGACACCAGTGCAGCTTGTAATCGTTAACGTCTATGCGCGAAATGGGAAGGTCGACGTGCGACAATGGCAGAGTTTGTTCGATATGGATGAAAGGCATATCATCTACTGCGGGGACTTCAATGCCAGAGGCAGTCAATGGGGGAATTGCATCACCAATAGACAGGGAGAAGATTTGGAGGACGCCCTGGCATCTGCTGCCCTAATCTGTCTGAATGATGGGAAGGTCACTAGAATGGCCACTCGACCAGGCGACTCTGACAGCATCATTGACTTGGCTCTGGTGTCGCCCACCATCGCACCAAGGTGCCGGTGGGGCACACTGGGATACCACGATAGTGACCACTACCCTTGTGTCATCCTGATCAAGAAAGACGGGGCCATGAGTCAAAGAAACAAGACCAATGCCTTCCCGTACGACACCACTGGTCAAGACGCCATAAGCAAGATCAGAAGAAGGAAACTAACTTCCTCCCGTAGGAGACAAGAAAGATGGCTGCAGCCACCATGGTGGAATGGAGAGGTCGAGAAGGTGTGGCTGGGAAAGAGGCAGGCTGTCAAAGACTGGCAAAAGGCCAGAAAGGCTAACATGCCACAGGTTGAGTTGGCGAACCTGAAGACTGAGGTCGTTAGGACGACGACTTTATTCAAATCCTGCGCCAAACAGGCCAAGGCCGACAAATGGGACGAGTTCTGCAGGAAGATGTGCTCCGAGCAATCTCTTACGACATTCTGGCGCCTCCACAAGAGCATGAACGGTGCTGCACAACGTAGGGGTATTCCAGACTTTCAAGGCACAGACCTCGCATGGAAAAAGTCGGATGCGGATAAAGGTAAGGCCCTTCTTGCACGCTACATAGAACAGACTGACCAGAAAGACGAGCCCGCCACACAGAGGACCACAACAATACTCTCTCAGTTGTGCGAGGGGGTCGGGACAGACGAAGAATGGACAATCACAGTTGACATATTGCGTGCGATGCTCAAGAAATCACCTAACACCGCCCCAGGCCCAGACGGCATCCGATATGGTGACCTAATGGTGATATCAGATGATGACATGGAAGAACTGGCCAGAGAATTCAACACCAGTATCCAGAGGGGTCAGGTCAAAGAAGAATGGCTACACAGCTACTTGCTGCCGCTGCCAAAACCGAACAAAGACCACTCCAAGATAAGCGGCTACAGAATCATTACGATGCAGAATACTGTTGGCAAGCTACTGGAGAAAATTGTAGCACACAGACTTGCTTGGGACTTGGAACAGCTCGGCTGCTTCCCGCCCAGACTTGGAGGATACAGACGCAACAAAGAGTCATGGCTGAATGCGACGGTCTTTGCTCAAGATGTTTACGAAGGATTTCAGGTCAGAGAAGAGACATGTGCGGCCGCCATAGACTTAGAGGACGCATATAACAGAGTATCTTTCGAGCACTTGATGCAAACCCTCCTCAGAATGAAAGTGCACCCTCACCTTGTACGATGGATAGCTGCAGTTCTACTCCAAAGGAAGGTGGTGCTAAGATGCGGGAGTTGGTCTTCTGAGCCGATAACGATATGTCCAGGATTGCCGCAGGGTTCACCACTGTCACCAGTACTATTCAACGTGTATACGGTGCCGATCACTGAACAACAGTTGGATGGGAGGGGTAGGACTCTATCATTCGTTGACGACATCCTCGTGTATCGACAGGGTCGAGATAGACAGGCGGTTGCCAACTATATGCAGGGCGAACTAGATCGAATTTCCTCATGGTGTGCTGATGCCGATGCCCTTGTCAACCCTGCAAAGGCAACGGTTACATGGTTCTCACTAAACAACCATATTGTGAAAACAGACCTGCCGGCAGTAAGAATGGATGGGAGCATTCTGAGTAGAACCCAGTCAATGACATATCTTGGCGTGAGGCTTGATCGTAGCCTGTCCTTCAGAGATCATGTCGATTATGTCATAACGAAGGCCCGAAAAGGTTTGGCAGCAATGAGAGTCATGTTGACTGCCAATATCGAGCAAAGACTGCTATTACTTCTGTTCCAAGGACTTGTGCTTTCACGCATCGAGTATGCCCTGGCCATCCTCACTGTCAGCCCTACACAGATTGGAAGACTTGAAAAGGTACAAAACGAAGCCATGCGCATCATTTTGGGCTGCACGAGAGACACCAGCTGTGTAGCAATGAGATGCCTCCTTGACTTCCCGACAATGGAACACAGGATCAAGATCTGGAGAGCTCGTGCATACTTAAAAATAAGTGCAGATGAGCAGCACCCTCTGCATGACGCTGTATTCAAAGAAAAGGGTGACAGGCTAAAGAGGGGCAAATCATGGATGGGTCGGGCGGAAGATGTCGTTGGACAGGTCTGCAGTCTTACCAGTATCAACCCCGGCAAGGAATGGGTGCCGGTCCCTCCATCTTTTAAGTGTACCTTCTCCTGCATTATCACACTCGACAGACGGTGCAGAGAGCAGAACCCTGCCGCTGTCAATGCAGAGGTTAACGCGCTCATCTATGATCACTCAGATAGCCCCGAAGTGCTCATCTATACAGATGGATCTGTTGTAAAGCAGCAGAGAAGTGAGTGGGCATTTACAGCCCGTTCAGCGGGCCGAACCGTTCAAGAATCCAGTGGTGCCCACTCTATGACCACGAGCAGCATGACGATGGAGGTGATGGCAGTTACACAGGCTTTCATATGGCTGGAATCACAGCATTATACCAACGTGTGTGTACTAAGTGATTCAATGAGCATGATTCAGAAGGTCGAAGCTGGATCTGTACGTAGACAGTGGACTGCGTCGCTGCGGAAGTCTGTTGTCCGCAAAGTCACCTTCATCTTCGTCCCGGGACATGCGGGAGTCGAGGGAAATGAACGAGCTGATAAATTGGCTGGCTCTGCACCCCCTGTAGATGGCCAGCCCATGGATCGTGCCGATGTTATTAACGCCCTTAAAGATATGGCGAGAACAGAGGATTTTGACGCCAGTGATTCCACATCGCTTTCCAGGATGAAAGACCTGGGAGTAAGAATCGGCACAGCCAGTCAACCAACACAGAACTGGCACTATTAGCCACCGGACGCTGATGCATATGCTGGGGGGAGGATCTGAGCACCTATGGACATGTCCAGAGTGCAACGAAGATACCCCAACTGATAGCTAACTAACTAACTAACTTTATGGCGAGTCATGACCACCCACGCTTTCCGTCATGGCACATGATTGATTTGAATTGATCATGATTGATTGATTAAATCATATATTATTAAAGAGAAAATGTGTAACAAATTTGATACATGTATTATCTAGGACCAGACATATTATCAGATGGAAAAGTATGACATCAATTAAGAGGAGAGAAGGGGAAGCGAAAACTCCATTTCTCAAAATTAAATTTACCAAATAGAATAAGTCACCGTCATTAAAATTACAAAATAGAGTACTGACATGTTATATCTGTATGTTGTATGGCAGTGAATCAAGGGACTTAAATGAAAAAATTAGGAAAAGCAATGAAGTATTCCAAGATGAGGTAATTTGCAATACTTAAGGTGTGCATTTGACTGCAGCTTGTTGCACAAATATTATGTATAAACAATTTAGTATCACAAGCAAATGTGGCCTATCAGAAATGAAAGCAATGGTCGTATGAAACATGAAACAGAGACAACGGCAAACGCAAGAGCTATTTTCGCCAGGTATTCATCACATTAAACACACAATGTAGACAGCCGTTTAAAGGTTGAGCAGAACTAGAAATGCTACAACTGATAGGTGGAAATGACGGAAGAGATGACGCAGCAGTGTACACTGGTGGATCTGTGCATCGCTGTGAGAAAGCTATATACTGTTTATTTTTTGGCGAGAGTGAAAGTGACAGTTATAGTTGAGCAAACAAGGGCTTGCAGGTCTACACCATTAAGTATTAGCATATAGGTTCGGGCAATAAAAGACAGCTTTAAAGTGGATAGCTGGTAAACGAGTTACAATAACAATCATAGTGTCTGATTCTCAGTCTTTATTGCAAAAATTTACAGGCGTAGCTTGAGTGAAAACCAGTCACTGATACTTCTCATTTGCAGTGATTTATTTGGATATACTCAATGCCAGAGTCATGCAGGAGTTTGAAACCATAATAGAGCACCAGTAGTTGAGACACCCATAATGGATAAGGCAAACATTCTAAAGACTACAAATGAATGAATGCTGTATGCGGATTGTTGTTGTTTGTCCATCAAGAATGATGATGACCATTCATTGCATCCAGTGGGGTATGCGGAAAAACGACAGCGAAACCCCATATTTGTTCAGCGTACGTTTCGAGTTAAGAGTTGGTATTGCGAGAACCAACGCAGGAGACGTAATATATACAGTGTTTTAACAATCGATGTCAACTGTAATGGTCCGCTTCTACATTTAACATGTACCGTTGGATACCGAGCATCTACGTGTTTGCCCGGAGTGCTGTAGTGTCAATTCTTAAATCAACTTACAAATCAAAACCGTATTTCTCCCACCAATATATGTGAAATAGCAGCTACATTCCCCTATTATATAGTTTATAGAGACGTTACAGCATTTGAATAAAAATCACATCAATACGAATTTAATGTGCATTCTGCCATACCATATGACCTTCAGAATTTCAAAGTAGCTATGTTACTGTGTCTCAAATATATCATGTGGTCAATCACATATTAATTTAAAGATTGAGCACAACCCACAACTGGTAACGCCGATCGTGTTCCGGTACGAACCTAAGACCTTGTCCACGTCAATCTGGAAGCACCAGACTCGAGTTTCGCTCTCGTTTGAGCTCGTCAGTAGTGCATATCCTTGACTGGACCCGGAAACAAATCCAGGATCACTGGCGTGTGACGCGGGTGTGTAACCACTAGACCACGCGTTACACGCTAGACGTAACCAAATTATCATACTAGAATATAACAACGTCACCAATCGTAGGCAATAGCTCACAATTTGCCCGATTGCCGCGATTGACATCCGTCAATCGATGTGGCCCCGAATAATCAAGTCTTCTCTGCTGACAAAGTACACCAGGCAGCCTAAATTCCAGCCAGCAATAATCATATTAATGTAATATTTTCAATAGGCTATTTTTCACCTATAAAGCTTGTTACGAACTGTTGCAAGCGGAATACTTACTATTTCTTTCACACACATAAATCAATCGCATGCTGCAAACAACGCATACAAATGAAAACACAGTATTAGAAGACAATCTCCAATGAGCATCTCATCCGTAAATATCTAGTTGGCATAAATAACACATGAAAACATGAAACGTTTACAATTAATCATACGGAGAAAAACGAAAGCAATTAAGCAACAACACTTTAAAGCAGCGCAGCGCCATCTATGTCTTCTGTACGAGGGGCTAGTCATGTCTGTTTTTGAGTATGCGATGGCAATCCTGACTCTCAGCCGTAAGAAGATAGAATGGATGGAAAGGATACAGAATGAAGCTATGTGCATTATTCTTGGATGTACAAGAGATACAGCATGCAGGGCGATGCGCTACCTTCTTGATTTTCCAACCATTGAATAGAGAATACAAGTTTGCAGAGCACGCGCCTACCTCAGAGTTAACGCAAACACACAACATCCACTGCATAGTGAAATTAGGAAGGTGAAGGGCAGCATGTTAAAAAGAGGACAGTTGTGGATGGGTCAAGTCGAAGACATTCTTCAACAGGTGTGTTCACTTGAGGACTTAGAACCTGGCGAGGAGTGGGTACAAGTGCCAACAGATTTCTGCACATCCTTTTCAGTTTGCATTCAACTAGATAGAAAATGCAGACAAGAAAATCCGGCTGCTGTGGAGGCTGAAGTACAAGCGATGATTTTCGAGAATTCGCTAGACGGTGATGCTGTCATCTACACAGATGGGTCGGTCGTCCGACATGTGAGAAGCTCATGGGCCTTTACGGCTCGGACCGGAGGGAGAATTGTGAAGGAGGACTCTGGTGCTTACACTGAAACCACAAGTAGCATGATTATGGAAGTCATGGCAGTAAGTAAAGCAATAACATGGCTCGAGACACAGACATTCACTAGGGCATGTTTCCTTAGCGAATCAATGAACATAATCAAGAGGATAGAGGAGGGGTCGATCCGAAGAGAATGGTTGCTGCCTCTGGAGCGGTCTCGGCTGGCAAAGATTAGTTTCATCTTCGTGCCAGGGCATGCGGGAGTAGAAGGAAATGAGCTGGCTGACAAGCTCGCAGGTGAGGCTATGGTGGAGGGCGGGCGCGCCATGGACAAGCATTCTTAATGTTCTACGAGAAGTAAGACTTTTTCGTGAACCAAGTGATGTCTGTGAATCTACAACCATGGTCAGACTGCGAGAACAGCAAATTAAAAGATGGGTGGCCAAACAAGAACACTACGCAGGTAGCCAAAGACGATTGATAAACCAACACAGAACTGGTGTTGTTAGCCGCTACACGCTGCGGTATTTGCTGAGGAGGGGATCCGAGCACTTATGGACTGAATAGTTCGATGTGCAATGAGGATGATCTGTCGACTACTAACTTTAAAGCAACAGCAAGGAGACAACACTTTCAAAACTGATGAGAGGAATCTAAGAATAAATCTAGAACTGTAATGACATTGACATACATAATACACATTTTAATCCCTTTGTTTTATTATTTTCAGAAGGGTTAGGCAAGGTAAGTAAGCCAATTATGCAGGGTTGTCCACGGGATATAATTTACATTGCGTGGTAATTTATGCATGTCCCATCCCACGCCATCCCATGGGACTTTCCCATGGGAATAACATTCCCATGGCCAAGACTGGCAGGCTTGTCCATGGACCATGTTTTTGTGTCCCATTCATTGGTAATTTATGCCTGTCCCATCCTGTCCCATCCCATCCCTACACTATTCAGAAAATCCCCCTTTTTTTCCCATGGCCAAGCCTGCCAATATGACTGACATCAGATCAGCTTCATAGCGTGAAAAACTGGAACGCATTTCCACATAACATGATACAAATGAATAGTATATTGTTTTAAGTTAGTTACACTACCTTTAACAGGACGTCACAGTCAACTTCAGCATTATTCGGCTGCTTTTGATTTACTGGACAAACTTACTTTTAGTTTGACATTACTTTATGTACACCTGACACTCATACCATTGTATGAAAACAAGCACCAGGCAGTCTGTTTGAAAATCGCCTGCAGCTGTGATTCAAACGCAGTATATGGGATTGCGAATCACATTCGTAATCTCCTCGCCACAGCGTAAGTGGTATTGTATATCCATATTTGATTATAGAAGACAAAATGTTTATCAAGTTGATGCAAGTAAATGCCGGCTTCGTGGCTTAGAGGTTATGACTTTTCTCCGTAATCTCGTATACTCTCGTGGGTAACGTGATGACGGTGTGAATCAGCAGTGGTTCAAATCGCATCGGTAACTTACGGGGTATGTGAGCCGGCCGCTCAGAAAGCAATGGCAAACTACTGAGCGTAATCTTGCCAAGAAATCAACATACAGCTGAAAGACTCTGGACACCAGCGATGTCCTGTAAAGGATATGCAACAAAAGAAAAAATAGAGACTTCTGTCGTTTTGTTATGCCACCTGGTCATGACAGCAGCTGACAATCAATCCCCTTAGTAATTATAACATCTGCTTCACAGCGTGAAAAACTGGAACACATTTCAACATGTGTTGTACACAAAATACCGCGGTATCACAAACAAATATATGTTGGAGCTAATATCGTTGAAGTCGATACTCTCACAGGTCAAGGGTTACATGCGAGGCACACTGCTGAAAGGAGTGGTAACCTTTATTATCTCACATGAAGCTGATAAATAAGCGGACGATCACGGATGACACAAAACTAAAGATAATGTCAATCAGGTGACTTCGGCCAAGGAGATGCACACGAGAGAGGAACCGATCGCCAACGGCACATGCAGATAAAGATAACGTTATGCAGAGAATGTAGAAAGTTGTTTCATAATTTGGAAGAACTGGTCAATAACCGATACATGAAAATGTCGCGAGAGATGACGTTACAGTGTATACTACTGGGTTGAGAAATCTGCATATGGTTTCTCAGCTACATTGAAACGGGAAAGTGTAATTGAGCTAACTGAAGCCCTGCAGGTCTAAACCATCAATTATAGGAATGCTCAAGGAGACGATCAGTGGAAACTGTGAGGTGGATAACTGGTAAAGGCGTTGTAATAGCAATTCTGGTGTCTGATTCTCAGTTTCTATTGCGTAAAATACATGATGGACAGGAAGTACTGAAACTTATAATTTACAGTGTGATATAACAAGCGAACAAATGTAATTGAGACCAGAGCCCCAGAAGCTGAGACATACATAATTGATAGGGAAAACATCCTAAAGACTACGAATGATATTTGGGCTCAAAATGACAATCTGTATAATGGGTTCAGTTTTAATTGTGGGTTGGCTAGAAAAGATGAAAGGGAGAAAGAGTGCACAACTGAAAATATCAGGATCTTTGACCTCTAGATGCTGCGGGATAAGACATATCTATGGGTTTGCCCTGTGTCATGTGACGTTGTTGTTAATTCAATGAAGAAATAAGATCGATATTGCCTGCACCAGTATATAAAACACATCAAACAAACAAGTACTATAGCAGGAACATATGATGTCCTATAAGTCGTAGACTAAGACCAGTACATTCGGTACGTCTGAATGCACGGCGGAATAGGTGGCCAGTCTTATCCTCACGTTACCTCGCCCTGGTGATGTGATTATCTACACGGATGGGTCGGTGTTGAGAGGTAGGAGAAGTGCCTGGGTGTTCTTGGCAAAAACTAATGGTCGGCGTTTGGTGCAGGAGAGCCTGGCGTATGATGACACTACATTTAGCTTAAGAATGGAGGTGGAGGCGGTCAGTGCAGCTTTCCGCTGGAAAGAAAACACGATACATACACACATTGTGATTGTAACTGTCTCAGAAAGCATGCTGAGAAGGGTGAGAACAGGCAAGCTTCGTGCAGAGTGGCTTGCTTCTCTTCGGAGGTCACGGGTAGCAAGCATCACCTGGATCTTTTCTCCTGGGCATGCCGGTGTGCTGGGGAATGAACAGGCGGACAGATTGGCTGGCTCGGCAGAACTTGGTGGAGTATTGATGCATGACAAGGCAGATGTGGTTGCGGCCTTGTGGGAGCACAAGTACACCTCGGAGGAGCAAATGGATCACCATAGTCTGGTTAGAATGAGGCAGCGAAGAGTGACGAGGGGATCAGACCGACGCTCGACGCTCAGAGGAAAGGCGAGACGGACATATAATCAGATTGCTACTGGAACTATTAGTGTTGGAACTCTTCGCTGGTTGCTGAGGATGGGGACGGAGCGCTTATGGGAATGTCCCGAATGCTGTGATGTCGGTTCCTAAATCAATCAATCAATCAATCCTCACGTTACCTGACGTCAATCGTAGTCGCCACAACTCGTCCAGACGCGCACTTGACATGTTCATGTAGCTCCCTAGCAACTACGCTAATGTACCTGCTGTAGCTTCTTCTTCATCTTCAGATAGATAATGCTGTGTGTAGTTAGTGATCGTGCCTGTCCACAGTCTTCTCTCTCCTGCCAATAATTTCTGCTAGTGGTTTTCTTCCATGCCATGATGTTAGACAGCCCAGCATTTTCTCTCTAGATTACCCAAAGTGTCTCTTCCTCTCAATCGTTCTCGCTGTGAAGAAATACTTCAGCTTTCTCCTTCTCATAATTTGCACAAGGAATGTGGCCTATTACTTCAGATGAGCGTAATCATTTCTTTTCGTGAGTTAACTCCTGTTAAGATTTGTTTGTTTGTTTGTTTTTTGTCCTATCTTTTCACATTAAACAGTCATTCATCTATAAAACCACTTATCCGCAATATCCAAGTAAGTCTTCACTTGTCTGCTAATTATCCATGATTCGTATATATGGATTGTCTCAATATAACTCTTAAGAACTCTGTTCCAAGCCTTGTTTGACATTGTTACATTGCAGAGAATAATCTTCATCTTTGAAATGGTGCCTTTAGCTTTCTTAATACATCTTCCGTCTGCTGTTAACTGAAGTACCCCATAATTAAATTATTTTCCGATTGGTTACATTCATTGTAATGTTGCATTTGAGTTTACCATGTTTTCTTTGTCATAACCATTACTTCTGTTTTGCTGTTAATTAGATTAAGTTATCTGTTTTGTGTTTATGCTGTAATTGCACCTATCATTGCTGGTAATTTCGTTTCACTTTCAGAGACCAAATACTATTCCCGCCAACTGATATTCCTGGCATGTCGTGTATAGAACTCATTTCTGCTTCACTGTTTCAGCTTAATCATATCGAGTGATAGTTCGCAACGCTGTCTGTTAATGTGTTGGGAATTTCTAAATTGGTTGCAACATTATATGGCAAAACATAACAAGTAGCATATCCTTTGCAAGACGTTGTGATCAACCGCATGTTGATTTTAAAGGCCATTTTACCGTTGCTTTTTGAACATTAATTCAACGTTTAAGTCCAACAAAATGCCGGTGTAGGAGATGAGCTGGCTGTCTCGAAATGAGTGTAGAAGAAGTTTGTCATCCTATAAAACAAATATAGGAAACTATGTACGCCGAGTAACTGACGAGAAATAACGCATGTAGTGTCATATATAGGCTTATACTACTATACTATATAAGCTAATACTATAGCTTATGCACCACCACGTTCTTTATCGTGAAATGCCTTGTCAGGCGTTCATGTCTGCCCACAGATATCCATACTTGGTGCTCTTGATCAACTCTGCTCTATAATATCCCTCCGTGCCACCGTCTCAATCCATCCAGCATAATTTCTCTTTGTCTAGCCTTTATCTCTCTGGCACTGATTTTCCCGGTCGTCGGGGTGTTTTTCGAAGCCAGTCTCCTCCCTCTATGACCAAAGAACATTGTTTGTCGCTTTCATATATGCCACACTGTTGCTGACAGGGTTGTTCCATAATTATAACTGATAATGAATTCCAGCAAAGGTATTCTCGGCTCGCTCCCATAAATCAAAACAGCAATATGAACAAAAATGACGAGATTGGATTCTTTGACGTTAGTCCAACAAAACTGCCGTTTAATATTCTACAGCATACAAGTATCAACGTGTCCAATAATTACCATGTAACACATACTGGGCCTGTTCCATCAGGTCCGCAGCAAGTCTTATTTGTAGCTACAATAATTATAAAAGATCACCAACCTTGTGATTACAACTGTTTAAATATTAGGCTATACGTCCTCTAAAATCCTTCTCTCTCTCCATCGGTTACATTTCTTGCCACTCTGGAAAATACAGCTATTTCCTTTCGCTGTCGGTTCATTTCTTCGTGGCGATATTCTGCATCATGTTGCTAAACTTTTTCCTTGTCAGTTAGTAATATTCCGCCACTGGTTTAATGCCAAGTCCAGTTCGATTTAGTGACATCCAAAATTGCACTGCCTTCTTGTTTCCATTTCCCCATAAGTCTCCCATTGTTGGGCTAATCGCTCTGTGACGTTTCTCGTGTTTCCAACGCGTCCCTTAGTTTTTATCGTATTTGGCGTCGAGGATTTCTCTCTAATTCATATGACGTCATTCTTGTTTGCACTCACTATATGGCAGTATAGTTGTATACACTGTATTCGTAACATTCGTCTCAGGAACCTCATCTCGGATGCTTCCAAGCTCTGCCTAATTTGATCATTTACATTCTATGATCGACATGATCGAGCAAGATATGATATAGATAACGTGTCTATACACTTCAGATGAATAAAAATCACATTATCTGCCCTTAGCGAATGTGTTTTGTTCACACTTTCTGACAATGGCAAAACCGTATTTTCTATGTATGTATGTATGCATGCATGTGTTCTCTATATATATCAACATGTATATTGCAGACTCTAACGAAAGAAGAGCAATATCCAAGCAGAACTGTTTCCGAAAATAAGGAACCTTAATTCCGAGATCTTTATAGCAACATGTGAGGCCATGAATCAACTTAGGAGCTTTCAAAATGTCACGAGCATGTCAATCTTAATTCTTGAACATCATATTTTACCCTTCAGCACACAGGCGCGTTTAAATTTGAAACAATTTACATCTAATTATCAATAGGCCTACAATCTAGCTAGAATCTTTATGTTATATTTACCAACATAATAACAAGAACTAAATGAAGTGCATGATCTCTCGTTTGTGTTCAATTCGCATTTTAACGGTCTTTAATAAGTGGTAATCATTATGTTCACTTGCATATCTGCTTATTTTGTTATAATCCTAAATAAACAGTCAAATTTACTAGCAAAGTGTCATTTTTTGAGTGCTGTACTTCGTATGTAAGACAAGTATGCAAGATGTAACTATGTAAGATGTAATCGTTCTTGAATACAGAATAAATGTAGTCTTTCCCATTTCCAGGAACTCCCAACATTAGCTGCACACGATGATCCTATTACATAAAAGAACCAATGTGGCATTTAGGTATGGGGATTCTCACACCGCATGGTTGCAACAATCATCACATATTAATAACGTAGAAGAAGACGCAAAGGAGTACCAAGATATATGTAAATAATGTAGATAATGTAGATAATGTAGATGTAATGTAGATGTGATGTTAATGTAGATGTGGAATAATGTAGATGTAGAAATAATGTAGATGTAGATTGTCGTCAGATCTTAGTCAGATATGACTGAGCTACCGTATGACAGTAGACGGTATTACCTGCTTTCTGTCAGCGCCGAATGTTGGGCGGCGCTTACCAAACCCGACACCCCACATTGTGCCAACGGCTTCGGGCGGAAGAGCGCAATTGGGAGGGTACTAGCCTTATCCTGGTGCGAGGAAATGCAACCCAAAGACAAAATAAGTCATGGCAGGGCAGACCAGGCCCTAAGCCTTGGTTGGCAGCTGGTCTAGGATCGAAGCTCCGACAGGCGGACAGTTAGAGCATTGATAAGCTGATCCGGCAGCTTATGCAGCTTGTCTTGTTCCAGATTATAGGTGTTAACTTTCCTCTGGAGTGAACTAGGCAGGCCGAGAGAGGGATCATGCTGCATGGGCAACACATGGTTTCTTTATTTTAGCCCAGGCTTTGTGCTATGGAGAGGCAATAACCCCATCCCTGTTCTTAACCGGTCTCGGAATCAAAACGAGAGGCAACTGTTACGGGTTATAGAAACCTCAAGCTAAGGCTTGCAACCTGGAACGTGAGAACCATGTGTCCAGGATTTTCCACTGACTTGACAAATATTGACGATGTGAGAAAAACGGCTGTGATTGATGCTGAACTCTTGTGGATTTGCCACCATTCTCACTGCATATGCACCGACACTCGCTTCCTCTGATGATGTGAAGGATACGTTCTATGTGCAGCTGGACTCTGCGATCAGGGGAGTTCCAAAATCCGACTACATTTATATGCTCGGCTATTTCAATGCTCGTGTGGGCAAGGACTCAAGTTCATGGCCAGTGTGCCTTGGAAAATACAACATCGGTCGCATGAATGATAATGGGCAAAGGCTGCTGGAGCATTGCACTAGAAATGACCTATGTATTACAAACTCCTTTTTTAAAACAAAAGAGATGCATAAGGTCACATGGAAACATCCAAGATTCAGCCATTGGCATCAGCTGGACTTCATTATCACACGGAGACAATATCTGAACCATACATCATTAACTCGAAGTTACCACAGTGCTGACTGTGATACAGATCATTCTTTGGTTGTTGCAAGGGTTAGACTGAGACCAAAGAGAATCTACACAGCTAAACACAAGTCTAGCCCCAGGATTAATATTACTAACACTCACGATCCTGGAAAGTGCTTTGAATTTCAACAGGAACTTGAAGACGCTTTCAATGATACATCAGAAAATTGTATAGTAAATGATAAATGGAGTAAACTTAAGGAAACTATTTATAAAACAGCGGTAGGGGTTTACGGCACTGTGGATCATAAGAGGCAGGACTGGTTTGCAAACAGCCAGATACTGCAGCCCTTGATTGATAAAAAGAAGATAGCTTTCTTAAGAAACAAGGAAAGACCAACGCGTAACACTCTGAGTGAGCTGAAGCAAGCGAGGAAGGATGTACAAAAGGCTGCCAGGCAGTGTGCGAATGACTATTGGATCAAGTTATGTGAGTCCATTCAAATCGCAAGTGATAAGGGAAACATCAGAAGCATGTATGAAGGGATAAAGAAAGCCTGTGGTCCAATGATCAAAAGAAGTGCACCGCTGAAAACCTTGACTGGAGAAATCATCACTGATAAGAAACAGCAGATGGATAGATGGGTCGAGCACTATATAGAGCTTTACTCAAGTGAGACCAAGCTAGCGGATGATGCTCTCAACGCCATAGAGGCCCTGCCAACTCTTGACCACCTGGACACACTTCCCACTATAACAGAAGTTAAGTGTGCTATAAATGAGCTTGCATCTGGCAAGGCTCCAGGTAAGGATGGGATTCCAATAGAGGTAATCAGGAGTGGGCAAGACACACTCGCTCTACAGATCTACCAGCTAATAGAGCTATGCTGGCGAGAAGGACAAGTCCCACAGGATTTCAAAGATTCAAACATCATAACGCTGTACAAGAACAAGGGAGATCGGAGCGACTGTAACAACTATAGGGGTATCTCACTTCTGTGTATTGTTGGGAAAGTATTTGCCAGAATTGTACTGCGCAGACTTCAAGTCCTGGGAGATCAAGTCTACCCCGAATCACAGTGCGGCTTCCGTCAGAACCGGTCTACCATTGATATGATATTCTCATTGCGACAGATGCAAGAAAAATGCCGGGAACAAAATCAGCCACTGTTTATTGCCTTCATCGACCTCACAAATGCATTCGATTTGGTCAGTCGTGAGGGTCTGTTCAAAGCACTAAAGAAGATTGGCTGCCCACCAACTCTTCTGTCCATTGTGGAATCGTTCCACACAGGCATGAAGGGTATAATCAAGTTTGATGGCTCAACTTCAGAAGAGTTTGAAATCAAGAGTGGAGTTAAGCAAGGTTGTGTACTATCCCCCACCCTCTTTGGGATATACTTTTCACTTCTACTGAAATATGCCTTTCGTGATCAGGATGACGGTATATACATTCACTCACGCTCAGATGGTGGCCTCTATAATGCTCAGAGATTGAAGGCCAAGACCAAAATTAGCAGGGTACTAATCAGAGAGTTGCTTTTTGCGGATGATGCTGCGATTACGACCCACTCTGAGGAAGAATTACAACATCTACTATCTGCATTCTCCAATGCTTGTTCTGAATTTGGTTTAACAATTAACAAAAAGAAGACACAGATTATGTCACAAGGTGCACATGGTGTACCATCAATCTTTATTGACGACGCCGAACTGGAGATAGTAGACCATTTTACATATCTAGGATCAGAGGTAAATAGCAAATTATCCCTCGATCAGGAAATCAACATCAGGATTGGCAAGGCAGCAACAACAATGAACATGTTAGCAAAAAGAGTCTTGGAGAACAGGAAGCTTACTGCCAAAACAAAAGTCCTCGTCTACCAAGCCTGTGTCCTTAGTACTCTTCTTTATGGCAGTGAAACCTGGACAACTTACTCACGCCAAGAGAAACGTTTAAACAGCTTTCATATGCGGTGTCTGCGAAGAATACTTGGTATTAAGTGGCAAGACAAAATCACAAATACTGAAGTATTGGAAAGATCAGGTTGTGTGACGGTGTATTCCATGCTCAGTCTTCGTAGACTTAGATGGATAGGACACGTTAGGAGGATGGATGATGGTAGAATACCAAAGGACATCTTTTTTGGTGAATTACAGACGGGTAGGAGATCTCAGGGTCGGCCTCTACTACGATACAAAGATGTGTGTAAGCGGGACATGATTGATACAGACATTGATAATGCACATTGGGAGCACGTCGCCGCTGAACGTGTTGCATGGAGGGCAACTATCAGAAATGGAATAAAGACAAAGGAGAAAATGATTGCAGATAAAGCACACACAGAGCGTGAGAGACGTAAGATGGTGCAAAATGGTGGAAATGACCATGTTTTCACATGCACCTACTGTGGGCAAACATTTGCAGCAAGAATTGGCCTTACCAGCCACACTCGCCACCGCCGTGGATCGTAGTTATTAAGCCTTTTTGAAGCACAATGTACCAAACTATCGTCTGTCAAGACGGAAAGGTGCCAATGTAATGTTATGTAATGTAGATTTAAAGAGATACATATTTTTTACAATCATACGTAGGTAAATGTCTATATATAGCCCCATGAATCTATATCTGCGATTGTTCTCCAACTTCATCCATCAACTGCACCCATTGCTTCACGTGACCCAGATAGGGATAGCAGATGGTGGATCAAGTTGAAGGGCAGCATACAGTTAACTATAGGTTATGGCCTCCAATTTCACGACGGTGGGCAGAGGATCTTTTTTGTGTGTGTGTGAAGACAACGGCTACGGCCACCGACCCGTATTGTCATTGCTGAGAAGGACAGCAATGGTAATCTACCTTCTTTACCAATGTCAAGACAGTCATTGTTCGTTCTATAGAGAATCAGAGAAACGGAGTAAACGGGTACTCCATAGGAGCAGCCTCCCGGTAGAAGTAACTATGTTCACCATGTGACTCCAGACCGTCAGTAAGCGCGTGAGTGCAAACGATTAACAGCATATAATATGGAAACATGGAACGTCAGAACTATGAGTGGTTATGGAAAATTGGATAAAATCAGGAAAGAAATGAGAAGACTGAATGTCATCATGTTAGGTAACGCTGAGACCAGATGGAAAGGACTGGGCATTATAACATCCGAGGAACATAACATAATTTATTCTTCATTCATTCATTCAGTAGCAAGTCCTTTGCAGAACTTCGCTCCCATAACAAACTTCCGGAAAACCTCTCGATCATAAGCAAGATATCCCACGTCCGATACACCCATCTGGAGATGTCCTCCACATTCTGCATCCATCTTCTCTTTGGCCTTCCTCTTCTTCTCTTCCCAGGCATATACTCCTCCATTATTGTTATCTGCAACCTTTCGTGACGTTTCAAGGACCATCATACTTCAGTTTACTGTTTTATCGTCTTTAATAACCAACCTTCTTCAATATTCAGCTCATGAAGTATGGATGCATTTTTTCTTTTTTTTAAATCAAAGATATTCTTAGAACTCTTCTATAACATTTATTTTAAAAGGCATTTATGCGCTGTTCAGCTTGTTTAGTAAGTGCCCAGATCTCACAGGAGCAATTGGAAAAATTCATGCTCTTAAAAATGTGATTGTTTAGTTCTAACTGTCCCTCTTTACAATTTATTCAGCTGTTTGAGTCTTTGAAGAGAAATAGCTATTAATCCTTTAACCTCTTTCTTTGTGTCACTATTGTTCGTAATCATTGATCCAAGATGTTCAACATTTCAACCACTTCCAATTTTTCCAAAATTTCTTTCTCCATAGTAGTTTTGTCTGTATGCATTATCTTTTTTTTTTTTTTTTTTTTAGCTATGTTAAGATTTAAATTGTGATTTTCACTATTCAGTTGGGTTGCGGTTATTAGGTTTTCTATACCAATCTGTGTTGTGGATAGCAAAACTGTATCATCAGCATACCGAATCTCTAGTATTTTATAACCACCGATATTTATCATATAGCTCCCTGTTTATATCATCTCTGACATTTCTCATTATATTCTCGGCGTACAGGTTAAACAAACAGGGGGATAGCAAACATTCCTGAGGGACTCCATGCTTGATGACAAACCAATCTGATATCTCGCTATCTAGTCTAACCGCTGCTTGTTGGTCTGGATAGAGCACTTTTATGACTTGTATTAAATGTGATGAAAAGCCCATATTCCTCATGATTTCCCAAAGTTTCTGATGTTGTACACAATCAAATGCCTTTGGATAATCCACTAAACATTAGAATGAGAATAGGTTTACATTAAATTCTCTGCACTTCTCAATTATTAAACGCATGTTGAGAATGCGATCTCTTGTTCCACTTCCCTGTCTAAATCCAGCTTGAACAATATTAATTTCTCTTTCCAATTTCTTTCGAAGTCTTCCCATTATGATCTTTAGTAGAAAATTACTTGCATGACTGATCAGGGCAACAATTCTATAGTTGTTGCATAATTTCAGGTTGGCCTATTTTGGTATTGGAATAAAGATAGTTCTCTTCCAATCTTTTGGTCATATACGATACTTCCATATCCTTTTACATAATGCGTGATAGATGTGTATGCTTTCTTATCCTCCATCTAAAATTAGTTCAGATGGTATCTCATCACATCTATGTGATTTACAATTTTTCAGGTTCTTTATTGGACATGCAATTTACTCTAATGAGGGGTCAGGTTCTGTCTCTGCTATCATTTGTTCATGTATCTCATTCATATCCTCTTTGTCGTTCATATTATACATTCCACTCCAGTACTTCTGCCATTTTTCTAGAATTTGCCTAGATTCAGTTAAGGTATTCCCCATCTTTGCACAGATAACATTTAATTGACGTTGAGCATGTCTTGTCAATAACTTCGTTTCTTTAAACATTTCGTAATCTCTTCCAGTCTTAAGATATTGCTCTATTCTGGTACAACAATCTTGTGTGTGTGTGTGTATATATATATATATATATATATATATATATATATATATATATATATATATATATATATATATATATATATATATATATATATATATATATATGAAACTACATTTACATTGATACCAGTCATTATTCATGACTAAACTAATATCAGCAGTGTAAACAAACAAAAATAAGGAAATCAACAGGGAAACAATCTCCCGCCACCTAGGTGTTCAGAACATTATACGAACAATCACAAAAATAATGAATGATTCCCCCTCTTTAACTGTTGTCGTTTCGACAACCTGGTACACTTAGCAAACAAGTAGTTATCTTCACACTTCTATGATCTGATAATTCTATGCCAGGGAAAACAAACTCAGCAACAAAAACCTGTCACTCTTGGGGACCTTGAACCCCAAAACCTGAGCTGCTGGTACATCCCTAAACAGTACTATTATTTTAAAAACATAGACATGTTCTATCCACCTATTTATAATGTGAAACAGTACACATGTACATCACCAGTCATCAATAAGTCTAAAATAACATTAATTCCCACACCGCAGTGTAAGCCAATCTTACACTGGCACAAGTTGTTAATTCTCAATGATCAAATTAACATCAGTGAGAAGAAATAGCCCCTCTGCTACACGAACAATCATAAAAAAATGAATACAACCCTCACTTTTTACATACAAATTCCACAAACATAAAAGTTACACAAACAATAAACTAGCAACCTTTATGCAGGTTACCACTTGCCTCAACGCGGAACATTTAAAACAAAATATATTCAAAAATAACATCATATATCTCTACTAAGACGGATTCTCTCTGATCGCCTCACATTCAAGTCTCCCGGCTCAAACATGTACCAGTCACTTCTTGGTGGTATATCCCGTGGTTCCTCAACCTCTACCACGACAGGCGATTCTGGTAGTCTTATCGTCGCCTCCGGTACCTCAATTACCGCATCTTTCTCACACCGCTTTAACTCGTTTCTGCTGCTCTAATGTCAGGTCTATTCTCTCCCACTCTTCTAATAACATATGGGCCTCATGATGCTTTTGGGACCTGTGCCACTGTATATTTGTCTACAGACCACTGGTCTTTAATCTTGCACCTCTCTGTATAGTGGACTCTCTTCTTTAACTATTTCTCCTATGGTTAGCAATTTAGGGGATGATGTTTTGTCACATCTCTCTTACAGCAGCTAACTTTCTTAACTATTCGCCTGCCCTAACATGCGCGTTGCGCAGACGGGAAAGGTGTCCGGTCACCCAGTTCTCAACATTCGGTTCCCCATCATTACAATCAATAACATCACTAGCATCTAGCATGAAATCTACTGGCAATCTGGGTTCTATTCCTAACATCAAGTAGTACGGGGAATATCCTGTGGACGAGTAGGGCGTAAAGTTATAAACTAACAAAACTTCAGCTATATGTTCAGACCATTTTCTTTTCTGATTTGCCTCTAGTGGCCTCAGAAGATAATGTAGGGTCCTAATAAACCTCTCGCACTGACCGTTCCCTTTTGGATTCCAACTCGTGGTGCGGCTCTTTTGAATCCCGTATACCCTACAGAGTTCTGCAATCACAGCCGATTCAAAGTTCCTGCCCTGATCAGAATGGAGCCTATAGGGTACATCTAAATACAGAAACCATTTCTCCACTAGAACTGTTGCAACTGTCGAGGCCTTCTGATCCCTTGTGGGAACAGCAATTGTAAATTTGGTGAAAACATCTGTAATGACCAACACATTTTCATAACCCCGACTATCCTTCTCCAATATAGTAAAATCCATGGTCACCAACTCAAAAGGCCTAGATGCTAATAAATTACCTGAAGGACCCCGCAGTTTAATATGGGGTGGTTAAGAAATATTACACCTCTGGCATCTTTTACAAAACAGTTCAACATCTTTCGTGATGCCAACCCAATAACACCGACTTCTAAGGATTTGTATCATCCTATCTCTGCCCTGATGGCCGGTGCTGTGCACCGATTCTAACACTCCCTGCTTCAATGCATCAGGTGCCACTAATGAGAAATCCTCCCTCTACCTGGCTTCTTTAATTTTCTGTACAACAACCCATTAATCACACTCAATCTCTTTCGCTGCTTCGACAAGCTTTTGGTTTCACGGGGTAAACCCCTACCTCTATTTTACTCAGTCTCACTTTCTCACTCACACAAGTTAACATCTTTATACACATGCGCATCTTCTGCTTGTAGTTTTCTCAACTCTTCAGCTGAATAGGATGGTAATGATAGCAGTGGCATATTACCGATAGGGTTATGCTCTCTATCTACATCTACAATCTCCCCTATTCTAGCAGTTCTTTATTTTGGACTGACTGGTGCAGCAGCTATGTGACTGTCACCTTCTTCATCTGATCTTCCTGGTGCTTGAAAAGGGTAGCGGGACAAATAATCAGCATTTCCATTAGCACGACCTGGTGTGTGCTTAATGGTGTAGTCAAACATCGACATCTGTGCTATCCATCTCTGCTCAATGGCACTCAGTTTTGCCTTTTGCCATAAGGCTAAATTCCTACTATCTGTAAAAACTTCTACTTTAGTACCCAACAGATAACTTCTGAACTTCTCAGTCATAGCCCACTTCAACGCGAGCAACTCAATCTTAGAACTGCTTTTAGCATTTCGTTCTGAGGGGCGAAGTGTGCGGCTAGCGTACGCTAAGACTCTTTTCTTACCATCTTGAATTTGCGAGAGGACAGCCCCTAAGCCCTGGTATGAAGCATCCACCTCCAATATGAACTGCAATGAGAAGTCTGGGAAGCCTAGCAGCGGTGTTGATGTCAGTGCCTCTTTTAATCGATTAAACGCCTCGTCACACTCTGGAGTCCACAACCACCCTATTGGTCCTTTCTTCTTCTTAGTATCACCGGTTTGCTGCTGGTTGAGTTGGCCAACCAGCTCATGTAGTGGTCTTGTAATATTAGCAAACTTTGGGACAAACATTCTATAATAACTGGCTAACCCTAGAAATAACCTAAGTTCTGTCAGGGTTCTGGGCTCAGGTGCTTCTTTTATGACTGCAACTTTATCGTCCATGGCGCCAATGCCTTCTTCTGAAATGGTGTGCCCTAAAAACTCAACCTTTTTCTGACACAAGTTACACTTTTCAGGATTTAGTTTTAGCCCAATGGACTGCAGTCTCTCAAACACTTTCTCAACCCTACTCAGATGCTCTGAAAATCCCCAGAAAACACCAAAATGTCATCAAGGTATACCAACAAAATCTGGAAAAAATAGTCATTCAGAGAGCATTGCATTAACCTCTGGAAGCTGCTCGATGAGTTTGCCAGTCCCATCGGAATACGCGTATACTCATAAAAACCAAATGGGGTGGTAAACGCAGTCTTCTCTTTATCCTCTGGTTTCATGGCCACCTGATAATACCCACTGGCAAGATCTAAAGTTGAAAAAAAATTTGGCACCGCCCAGGGCATCTGGATATTCATCTACTCTAGGGAAAGGATATGCATCTTTTTTTTTTTGGTCCTAACATTTACAGCCCGATAATCGACAGATAACCTAAGTGTACCATCTTTTTTCCTCATGAGGACCACCGGGGAAGCCCAAGGGCTGGAACTTTCCTTGATTATCTGACTATAATAATAAAACTTGGAGATGATCTTGTACTTCTCTATAAAATGCTGGGGGAATTCTCCTATAATGCTGCTTGATGGGGGTCTCATCTGTCATCTGGATGCTATGGGTTACTCTATCTGTATAGCCTATGTCAGTATCTCCCTTGGCAAAAAGACTATCATACCTAACTAATAACTCCTCTAACTTCTTCCTATCTCTATCACTACCCTAAAAACTGCTCAAATCTACAGGGCACCTAACATCATCTTTCTCTCCGGCATACGGCCGTGTTGATACCTCAACTTCCTGAGCACTTACCATTTTGATATGGTTGGTCAAATCCACAGTAGCATCTGAAATATCTCCAACTTGAGTACCCTTCAACAAGAATATGTCTTCATCCCCCAGATTGACCGCTTGGCCTTGGCATACGCCCCGTCTCAAGGTAGTCAAAGTGTGTGAGAAATGCAAACCCTTGTGCTCCAAGTCTCGAGTTTGGCCGAAAAATGACATGCATATTTTCACGCACAAATCTAACACATTTTACACTAATTGAAGTGATGGAGCGGGCAGGTACACAGACTCTGTTGTCAACAGAAACTCTAACACCATCCAGTCAGACTCCAGGAATCTCCTCCGCTAGGGCTGCTCCATTTAAGAAATCTACAAAGATCCGGTACTGATTGTAAAATGTTCGTGCCAATAATACCCGGCACTCTTCTATCCCCATAGCCCATGTCTTTGGTGACAAACACCCCACAGTCCTTCACTTATGTCCCACCCAACACAATGTCACACACAAAGTACCCCACATACGGAATCACTACACCATTTGCGGCCGTCAACCTAACGAATTGTCCTTCCCTTAGAACAAAGTCCTGGAACAGGTCTTTGAAACAGGCCTCAGTAATGGTGGATACTTGAGAACCTGTATCGATGACACACTGAACAATCTTGCCACCTATCGAAACAGTCTCTTCGGGGCTACCACTCACAATTTCAATATTTTAGCCATGACGCTCCTCTTCTAACACCTGGCTCCCAGCCTTAGAGGGGTCTCGCTTAATGC
>JACEFZ010006351.1:205000-220000 GCA_014155875.1 Cepaea nemoralis | reverse complement strand
ATGAATCCGACACACACAGTGTAACTAATATGTCACTAAATGTTCTGTGATCTGATAACCCTTGTACAGTAAAAAAAATGTTTACTATCACTTTGAAACAAAATGTTAATTGTTAATTTCTCACAGGAATTCACCATATGGAAAACCCAATGTTAATTGTTAATTTCTCACAGGAATTCACCATTTGGAAAACGCAATGTTAATTGTTAATTTCTCTCTATAAATACTATTGTCCCTGTTACTGGTGGTATTGTAAGTATCTTCACTCTAATATGATGAGAACTACCACGGAGAAATCACTCTTAGATGATCGTCGGTTCCTGCTCATCAGAGGCCAGGTTCTTGCAGACCCTCTGGGTTATGGGCCCAGTGCAAAAACAGCTGAGTAAAAACTGCCTTCAATGATCGAGCCATAATCTTCTTCTATGACTTGGTTGCTAGCTTTTTTTGGAAAACATAGTGGAACATGTTGAAGAGAGAACACTCGGTGAGAGAAACCCGATTCCGACCTTCATTAGGTGAGTGTAGGCCGACGGCCGCACTCAGATATTTAACAGTGAACTAAACTCTGGCATAAGGCAGAGGAGCTCATCACATCGATCTGAGCCATGGTAAGACAAGGAATGACTAAATGAAAAGCGCAGATACCCAGTAGATACCCTACTGGAAGATCCTACCAATTGAACTTTCCCTCATCCCCCCAACCATCCCCATTCTCCCCGAATATCATCCCTCTACCTTGTTCTGAACTCACTGAGTTAATTGATATCACACACTAGCTAGTTTAAGCAACGTGATAGCCGACTGCGGCCGACGAGCCTATAATAAGTTCCCACAACGCACATTACTACACTCGACTCCTAAGAATCATCTAATTTGGGTCTATTTAATTAAATACCATATATTTATTCCCGTCTAAAATCGAGACCACTAAATCACACAATGGACAAATGTCCGCCGATGTAAATCAACATAAGACACCGTGGTCTATTTCCATAATCAGAACAGGAACATCAAACACGTCCTTGTTGCCTCACAACAATTGGTCGACTCCCCCAAAAGTGTTTGTCCAGACTGTTTTAAAACTGTGTCTGAATGACGTCACAAATCTGACTAGACACTAGGCGTCGAGAAACTATTTTTTTTCCTCTCCTTTTCCGACTCAATGTAAACAACCGACCGGCTGTCCCGCTTTGATCTGGGGAATTGTTCCCGGTACTCCAAAAAGTCTTGCCGGCTTGTGATCTGGAGAAATCTTTCCCCCACAACAAAAGATCTTGCCGACTCTCATCAGGACATTCTGTCCCCAACATCAAAGAATGACGGCTGCCTGTAGACGAATGGCTCGACAGTCTGTCATCGATCGACAACTCTAAGAATACCGCGACAATGTCATTATGACCAATCTTATGCAATGTGAGAGTTGTGTTTTTGGATGGCCTTTAAGTCTGACAGTGAGGATTCTATCACTAACCGGGTTACATGCAATTAAATCTTTTGCAGTTACTTTATGTAAACAAAATGCCATCCGCTCTGGCCTCCGATATCTCTACCTGAATATACGAACAGACTTCCATTTTCAGTTGTAAATTGTCCCTTGTCTCTCCAGCGTTGTTCACTAATTCCTAAAATGTTAATATTTAACTATCTTAGGGGGGTTGGGGGGGGGGGGGGGGTCTTACCACCAGATGTCTTTCTTATTAGGTTTTCTATCATGGTTGTTAAGGTTTCTTGGCAAGTTTTGCAGAAGGTAGTTTGCCATTGCGTTCCTTCTCGGCAATGACTGTACTAGTCGGCGGCCATAGCCATTGTCTCTACTAATGAGATCATCTGCCTATCGCCGCAGAGTGCAGACCACAACCAACAACAATCTGTCGGCTGCTCTCACACTCCATCCACACCTTCTTTCATTGCTTCACGTAAACCTGATTGGGGGGGGGGGGGGCTAAACCGGTACTCCACATTGCCCAAGGGTGTCTCCTAGACTAACAGAGGAACGAAGGCGTCTTACATCTCCTTTGATAGAGGATATCCTTATCCCGCTAACCGGGATTCATTCTGATGTGGGGGGGGGGGGGGGGGGGGAGAGAGAGACAGCAAGAGGTGGCACTTATAATGGATATGGAGAGATCAAAATCTACCGAAGGATATTGAGTTGTGTGAGACATAATATTAAAAGTAAAGTTGAGTGGCAGACAATTTGATCTCAACATTACACAAGTTTATACACCTACAACAGACAGCAGTGATGACAGCATAGTTAAATTTTTATAATGCTTTGGAGAATGCCATCAAGAAATGCAAACATTCAGAATTAAGTATCATAAGTGACGACTTTCATGCTTCTTCTTCTTCTTCTTCTTCTTCTTCTTCTTCTTCTTCTTCTTCTTCTTCTTCTTCTTCTTCTTCTTCTTCTTCTTCTTCTTCTGCTGCTGCTGCTGCTTCTTCTTCTTCTTCTTCTTCTTCTTCTTCTTCTTCTTCTTCTTCTTCTTCTTCTTCTTCTTCTTCTTCTTCTTCTTCTTCTTCTTCTTCTTCTTCTTCTTCTTCTTCAGCGTTCCGAGCCATTGCGGTTCTTTGCTGCAGATACAATCCGTCTCCATTCGTCTCTCTGGTTGACCTTCTCTTGCCAGTCGTTGATTCCAAGTGTTTGTAGGTCTGTATATATATTATCTCTCCACCGTCTTCTTGGTCTATCCTCGGGGTCTACGGTAATTTATTTCCTGAGTGTAAGCGAGTTTTGTTTCCCTATTATCTTCCATTCTTTCTATATGCCCCAGCCATTGTAGTCTATTAGCCTTCATGATACCAGTGATTAGCGGGGACTTAAACAGATCATAAATGTCTTTGTTACTTCTTCTACTTTTCCACTCTCCACTTTGTGTATCCCTAATGGGTCCAAAAATGCATCTTAAAACTTTGTTCTCAAAGGTTTGTAGCAAGGCTTCGTCCATTGTACTCCAGGTTTCAGAGCCATACAGCACAACTGGTCTGATCAGTGTTTTGTATATTGTAATCTTGGTGTTACGAGATAGCGCCTTTGATTTTAGTAGATGTTGTAGTGCATAGTATATCTTATTTCCAGAATTGATTCTAGTTTGTATTTCTTCCCTTATGATGTTGGAGCAGTTGAAGATTGTATCCAGGTATTTGTATGTTTCCGTTCTTTTAATGGTAATATTATCTATCTGTATGTGGCCAGAGTTTTTAGCCATTCCTTCTCTTGAAATTACTATATATTCTGTCTTATCTTGGTTGATAACCAGCCCCATCTGATGGGCTTTTTCCTTTAAGTGCGTCAATATTTCCAATGTCTTTTGTTCATTTTCCCCTATAATATCTATATCATCTGCATAACCAAGCAGCTTCTATGTTCCTCCAATATCACATTCCTCCTTTACACTCCTTACAACTTTCTCTAGATCCAGACTGAAGAGTAGCGGCGATAGTGCATCACCCTGTTTCAAGCCAGATGTTATTTGGAAAGGGTCTGATTTCCTGCCTTTATATGTTACTATATTATAAGTATCTTCCATGCATAGTCTGGTCATGTTGATTAACTTCCTTGGTATTCCAAATTCCTGCATAGCATTCCATAGACTATTCCTATGGACACTATCATAAGCCTTTTTAAAATCCACAAAAATGTTATGGAGATCTCTTTTATATTCCCAATTTTTCTCTGCTATTTGTCGTAAGATAAATATCTGATCTATTGTTGATCTGTTTTGTCTAAATCCCGCCTGGTAGTCACCTAATGCTTTAATGCTAACGCATGAAAATTAAAAAAAAAATAGTTCAAACTGCTAGAGCAACCAAAGATTAATCATTAGAAAATACGTATAACATTAAAGAAGGTCGAATATTCACCAAGAAAGACAAAATCTGATATACGTGCAATGGAGTGTGAGGAGATAAAACATAAATACAGTGTAAAAGAAATGAAACAGATTTTATGCATTGTCCGTCCGGAAATTATATTTCAACATGTCAGTGACCAATGGGAAATATTAAAAGAAATAGTTCACCAAGGTGCAGAAACAACTATCATAAAAAGAAAGATGATGGGACGTAATGAATGAATGGCAGAGGATATATTTGAACTCGTGGAAATAATAAGAAATTAAAAAACAATTAAAAACAAAAATGAACTATGAAATATATGTAGATATTCTTTGCAAAATCAGGAAATTGTGCAAAGAAGCGACATTAGCATGGCTTGGGGAAATCGAAGGTAAATTGAAAACAAACACAATACCCGGAATACCAAATTAACGCACGAAAGAATTTATGGCATCACTAATAAAAGAACACACGCAACAACGTAGCAGTCAACCCCATCCTTTTTTGGCTGTTCGTGATTCCTGGACAAGTTTACGTTCAGTAGTTTGCCATTGATATCTGAACGGTCGGCACCCATACCATTACATAAAACTAACGTAAAGCGGTCTACTGCAAAATGGCCCACAAGTGTGTTTAGAACGCGGGTATGCTGGTTTATGAACAGCTTCCGTAACCTCTTCGCCACGGAGAAAACACACTAACGGGGTGCCTAGAATGTGAAATATGTGAAATATCTTTATAATGATACAAAGAGAGGAACAATGTGATATTCTGAATAAAAAAGGACCATCAGTTGTGAAGATAAAAGTTCAGAATGCTCTTAACCATATGAAGATTGGTCCTGTGTCCAGACAACATCACACCATAAATGATCAATGCCTTAGAAGAATGTGTGATAGACCAAGTCACCAGACTGGATGAACACATTATATGATACTGGCGATATTTTTTTTTTTTTTAGCATATCCTTTTACAGGACTTAGCTGTCAACACCAGCATCTTTCAGCTGTATGTTGATCTCTTGGCAAGATTACGCTCAGTAGTTTGCCATTGCTTTCTGAGCGGCCGGCTCACATACCCCGTAAGTTACCGATGCGATTCGAATCACTGCTGATTTGAACCGTCATCACGTTACCTGACGAGAGTATACGAGATTACGGATAAAAGTCATAACCTCTACGCCACGAAGCCGGCTGTACTGGCGATATACCTCCTCAATTATATAATTCTATATTTATTACAATCTCGACGAAATCAGGAGCTTTGGAATGTGATCAAGATCGAAATGAGCCAAAAGATGTTGCGAAGAATCATCATGCAGATAGTTAAGAAGAAAATACAACCCGAAATAGAGCAAAAACAATGTGCGTTCATAGACGGTAAGGGTGTAGTAGATGATGTGTATTTGGTGAGAAGATTAATTAAACGTTCATTTAATACACACATGCTTTCGATGAAGTACAAAATGTCAACATGATGAGATGCTTGCAGATCTACAAACTGATGGGAAATACATGAAAACTGTAAACAAAAACAAAAAAACAGATATTGGAAACAAGCTGCCATAAAGATCAATGATGAAGTAGGTCAATAATAGAATATTAAGAGGGGTGTGCTACAAAGATGTGTATGTACTCCAGATAATTTTTCTCTATGCAGTGAAAATATTTTTAGACATTTAGAAGATATGAGAGAAATCACCATTAGGGTTCGCACCATCAATAGCATTAGATATGCGGATGATACAGTATTGATTTAAGACAATGAACAGGATCTGTAATATTTAGTAGATCCTGTTGTTGCACACAGTGAACAACTAGGGTTAGAATTAAATTGTAAAGGGACACAGATGATGGTCAGTCTCTAGAAAGAAAGAAATGCCATAGTATAGTATACAGGTAAATGAGAATATTCTTAAACAAGTTAGTCGGTACACCTATCTCGGAACAGTCATATTATCTGATAGGAGATTCCTTGAAGATATTAGCATAATAAACGGTATGGCGAAAGTAGCTTTTTGTCAGATGGAAAGTATAGTGAATAATTACCAGTGTAGTTTTTGCGTGTGAGGATATTTGATCAAAAGACATTTTTACGGTAAACATAAGCAATGAACACACACACACACACACACACACACACACACACACACACACACACACACACACACACACACACACACACACACAACACACACACACATACACGCTTGTGTGAAAAACAATATTGTATCACCCACAAATAAGTACTTTCGTCAATAATGTTTACAATAATGATTAATTATCTATTAGATGCATTCACAGCTGTTAAATATAAATGAATACCGCCTGCTCATGATCCTTCCAAATGTGGACATGAAAAGATCTCCCAAAATTATATATTGGATTACACCATCATCAATATGCTCCTGCAAAGTGTCCTGGACGCCCATGCTTCTCAACTGGCCACCGTCATGGTTTTCTGAATCAATTCTACTTATGATAATTCTTCATACAATCAGCTTAAGCCATCTCGTGTACATTCCCTCTGACTGTCCCTGACTCTTCTTCGTTAATCTGTCCAGTCTTCATTCCTAAACTACAATGTCTCCCTTCTGAGTATATGATCTATGAACATCATTTGTCTCGTTCCTATAATGTTCTATACTATTCTACTTTCATTAACCCTTGTCATGCAATTGTTGTTAATTACTCCTGTCGCACAAAGTATTCGTAACATTCGTCTTAGACACCACGAAGCTCTTCCTAACGTGCCCTAGCACACTCCATATTTCACTGTCATAACGCAGAACATGTTCAATGTAACACATGGGTACTCTCAATCTGACATTTAAAGAAAGTTACTTATTGCATAAAAAAAACTTGTCAATTCTGAAATGCAGCCTATGTTGCTCTTAATTTATGTAATTCATCTCCCATATGATGTTAGATCTCCTCTACAAAAGTACTGACGACAATTCGAAATGCCATCCATGTTTTATACATGTTGGAGGAAACAGCACAGCTGGGACGCTCAAGGCACAGTGGCACGGCAAACTCAACTTTCGGTTCCGAGTGAGTATCCTCAGGTGTAGGTATACATCTCTGCAACTAAGCAAAGCAACACACTGACTTGTCTTAAATGTCGGCAGCTGTCAAAGGCTACGATAACTTTTTGATGGGTGTGGACGGCCAATGGTAACGAAAAAATTGTTTACCCAAATAAGCGTTGTTTAATTTTTTTTCGCATATCCTTTACAGTACATCGCTGTCGTACATTGGACTTGGCGAACGCCTATATGTCAGTACCACACCAGTTGTTGTGGCATGCACTCAAGGCTTATAACGTGCCCGAGAACATAACGGAAATGCTTGTGCACTACTTCTCGAGCTTCTCTAACCGATTCTCGACCAAAACATTCACGATGGATCGACTTGCAAGTGGGTATTGCCATGGGATGTAAGATTACGCCGATACTATTTGTCATGGTCATGCAGGTCATACTGGATGCGGCATCCGCTATGCACACGTTCCGAAACACAGCGAAGGGAAGAACATGCAACCGCTGAAGGCCTTCATGGACGATACGAAAATCCTGACACAGAAGGAGAGGGATGCTCGCAGCATTCTCCTCAGACTGGACGATCTTATTCGCTGGTGCAGGATGAGCTTCAAGCCTACGAAATCGAGAAACCTGTCGATCTTGAAAGGTAAGGCGGTGGAAAGGGTATTCGTGGTGGCCGGACAAGTGATTCCCACGTGAAAGCGGAACCTGTGAAGAGTCTCGGTCGTGTGTACGACTCAACATTGACGGACAGGAACGCGGTGGCGGAGATACAAGCAATGCTGACGAACGGCCTGAATACCATCGACAAAACCAGGCTGATAGGCAAGTTCAAAATTTGGGTCCTCCAATTCATGCTTATTCCGAAACTCCTGTGGCCGCTGCTGATATTGGCGTGACCACAGTGAGCACCATGGAAGGCAAGACAAGCAGGTACATAAGTATATGGACTGGAGTACCCACATGCCTCACGACTGTCGCATTGTATTGTAAGCAGAGCAAGCTCGTCCTCCCGTTCCTGTCTCCCATGGAAGAGATAAAAGCCGGTAAATCCAGATTCTCGATGATGCTGTGCGAGACTCCAGATATAACGGTCAGTGTCTCAGGTCCCGCCTTAAAAACGGGAAGGAAGTGGAAAGTCGTCAGCGCAGTCGAAGCAGCCTAGGCTACTCTCCAGCTAACGGAGGTAATGGGCCACACCCAGTTATAATGGAAATGGTTCAGCTTCCAGAGCAATGGTCCGATGTGGTCGATGGTGACGGCCAAGGAACGCAGGGACCTGGTGGTTAACGAGATCCGCAAGGAGGAAGGTGATAAACGAGTCCGAAAGGCTGCCCAACAGGTGCAGTGGATGTGATTGGAGGCGGTAGTGCAGAGATCCATTACGTGGAATGAGATCTGGCGCATGGCACCACTGCGCTTAAGCTTAATCGTCCGATCCCTCTACGATGTCTTGCCATCAGGTGCCAACTTGGCCAAGTAAGGGAAAACACCGACCCGTTCTGTCCCCTCTGTACAAAAGCCCAAATAGTTCATACAGCGGAACGCGTGCTGTCTGGTTGAAAGGTAGCCCTGACCCAGGGCGTTTCACGTGGCGGCATAACAAAGTCCCGACCGAGTTGGCCGTGGCCGTTGCACGAATGAAAGCAAACAGAGAGGAGCACAGACCGAGGCCGATGGAGATTTCCTTCGTCAGAGAAGGGCGCAAAAATGTTAAGGCTGACGACTTCGACGGTGCGAGGGACTGGCAACTGACCGTAGATCTAAAGGGCCGTGGCGAATACCCTGAGGTGATCCGAAAGTTTGGCTTGCGACCTGATATTGTACTTAGCTCCTTGTCAGCCAACCAGCTAACGCTGATTGTGCTTACCGTCCCTTACGAGTCCAATATTGAGGGGCAGCACGTGTACAAGTTAGCGAAGTATGATGACATGTTCTAAAGACTTAGGCGGGAGGAATACACTGTCACGTTGTTCGCCGTCGAGGTAGGCGCGCGAGGTCTTGTCTCCCACTCCGTGTTTGATGTTCTGAAACGAATGGGCATGAAAAGACGATCAAGAGCCCCGACCCAGAAACAACTGTCTGAGGCAGCCGAAAAGGCCTCGTGCTGGCTGTGGAACTGTCGCAACCTTGAGTAGAACGAGTCTCGAAACTAGTATGGTTAGAAGCGATGACTGCAATACCAATAATTTCTCAATCAAAGCCACGAACTTCACAACGTCTCGTTTCAGTTCTTTAGCCCTTCCTCCGTGCGTGAGTAGTGAGCCTGGGTGCATTCAATCACACAAATATCAGCCCAAGTCCAACCTCCATAATAATAATATAGCGATAGTCGACAGTAATTCGCAATCGCCAGCTGCAGAGAGACCAAGAGGTTGGTCCCGAAAGAAAGGAAGATCCGGCTTCCTAATAGGGTGCGGCGCCGTGAAAGGGGCACGGGGAAGGAACACGGCAACGGAGACATATAGAGGCGGCAGAGGTCGTGGCGGGGGATGAAGCTGGCATCCCACAACCACATGTGCCAAGGGGCAGGGACAGGCTGCACGGGCTCTCCCGACAGAGGGAGCGAGGGCTTGAGAGTGAACAAGGTACCAGCGAAGGGACAAGGAAAACATCAGGAATAGCTAATGTGACCGAAAGTCTCCACGGCAGAGGTAAGACGCCTGAGTCATGATCCAGACGAGACCCCCCCCCCCCCCCCCCCCCGAGAATATTAAGAAATTAAAGGTCCGCATTGCTTGGGGAAGGGGGTTTACTTATGTCTATCAGAAGCCCCCTACCGTGTTTGTTCCGCGTCGGAGTTATTAAGATTATCGATACCTGGCGCAGGTTAGCTAACCGCCGGGGACCATATAACATGTATCGGTTTACTCAATACGGGGATACGTTCTGTTAGTTTTAAAGTAGATATACAGGCGGTTGCCTTGGTTTCTATCTATGGAACACGAGCACAGCGAAGCGTTGCCGTTCCTAGATATTCTAATGAGACGTAGAGCAGAGGCACAATTCAAAGATCGGTGTACCGCAAAGGAAAATGGACTGGCCAATACCTACATTTTCAGAGCTTCACACCTGTCCAGTACAAACGGGGCTTAGTGTGGACCCTGTTTCACCGTACTAGAAAGATATGCACCCAGGACACATTGACAGAGGTATTTGAAACTCTGAAGAATGTCTTAAACCTGAATGGGTACTCCACAGGATTTATAAAGCGCCATTGCCAACAGCCCAAACTAAAACCAAAGGTATCTACATTCCCTAAACTCAAGGTATTCATCCAGCTAACCTTTCGAGGGGATGACGTAATGCGACGTCTGCAAGACCGGCTTACTACAGCAGTAGTCCGAACATTCTGTGCTGCAACTCAAGTTATTAGGTATAGAACCACACCGATTCCCACACTAGCAGTAAAAGAGCCTGTTCCTCTGTATTGTATTTAATTATATTTACCAATTCACATGTAGACGCCATGCCTACTGCATCGGTAGAACAGAGAGACAGCTGAACAAAAGAGTGTCAGAACACAAACCTCAATGGGTCAACAAGATACGACACACAGGCGATGCGACCCTAGTGGGACCGACACACGGAAGCTCCCCGCGTCTTCAATTGGTAGGCATATTATCGAAAGCGGCCATGTGGTGGACAGAGACACTGGTTTTCGCGTGTTGTTTAACACACAAAATACTCGTTTGTTAAAGTTTGTAGTAGCAATAATGATCAATCAACGCTAGCCAGATTTGTGCAAACAGAAATACATGTTAGTCAGCTTAAAATTACCGTGGTAGACAATTGACATTACTGTGCGAACATGTGTATATTTCAGCTTGAAGGATTTTTCTGGTTAATTTACTTTATGTTGTGTGATTTCTGCAGTATGTACCTGACGAGATGCAGCGACATATGCCAGGCAATAAATCGTGCAATCTATTGTTTGTGTCTTCGTTATTCATATATTTTCATGTTTATTTTTTGTTATTTCTTCTTATTTCAGTTAGTATTAAAATGTCTTCACTCATCAATTTCTTACGTTCCATCGTCTTCATTGTTTGAATAATTGTTTCTGCTGACTTATTTCTTTAATATTTCTCATTGGTCACTGACATCATAAATATAATATCCAGATCGGACAAAGCATCAAATCTGTTCTTTACCTCTACGTTGAAGTTGTCTTTAATCTCCTAACCCATCTGTGACACCACATTATCTGGTTTATTTATCCACAATTTAATGCCTATCAACATTTAGAAATTAAAGACACCATATGTTTTCTGATTAACATTGATATCAGTTATAAACGACCTATACAATGCAAGTAAAATAACTCACTTTATTGCTGGAGTCGTAATGCCCCCGTCTCCCAGACAAATAAAATATTTATCCTTTTACAAGTTGTTAGTACACATAATTGGTCGTGATTATTAGAGATAATAGTAATTATAAATTATCTGCTACGTCAATTTATTTGTTTTTTGTGGTATTTTAATATGTTGCTGTGCAGTTTATTGAATTAGTCATTAGCTTGAGACCAGCGTTGTTTCAGCCAATGTTAATCCAAACTAACCCTTCAATTGTCCGTTGACTGAAACAAGCTCGCAGATTCTCTCTCTCTCTCTCTCTCTCTCTCTCTCTCTCTCTCTCTCTCTCTCTCTCCTGCTGCATGGTCATACAATCACACAATGCCTCCCGGACGAAGTGTTTGCTCAGCCTGCTCTGTGCAGTTCGCGGGTTCGTTCACCGACCCCGCCATTCGGTTCACGAGTACAATTTTCTCTGGGAATCCTGGAGGTCGTAGCTGGAGCAACGAAGTTCATGCTCCGTGAGACGCCTTCGCCAGATCACGCTGCAGAAATATATCCAGCCACATGGGATACAGTTTTTACTTGAAGTGGAAAACTGAACTGGAGAACTGAAAGGAACTGAAAGGAACTGAAAGTGGAGAACTAAAAATTTTGTTGGGTAGACCCAACCTGAAATGAGTACCACGTATTGCCACTGGAAATAATTGCGACCTGCCAGGTATTGACAGCATTACCAACAAAGTGCTGTTTTGTATATACACACTATTGGGCTATTCAATATCCAATATGCCTCAAAGCGTCTTAAAGTTAGCGAAGCCTAATAATGATTCATGTTTTATCCAATTACTTGAGATATTTGATTGTTTGTGTTCGTTGTTTGGTGGTATCACGCCAAGTAAACACAATTTAATTTAGAAGGCGGGTCCCAATATTGTAGTCAGCGTTTTATTTGCCGTGGCATGCACGCTTACAGGTGAGGGATGCCCTTTAATTTATGAAATCATATTTAAATTCACAAAGATTGTCTTCGCTTTAGATAATTATTTATCATCCTCAAACAATAAACAGGCTTGGGGCATGGTTACAACATACTAGCACACAGTGGAATGGCTAGAACATGTGCCTAACCAACAGAAAACACACCAGAGAAGACTTTATAAGTGGAACAATCGCGTGCTGTTGACGATATCTCGGCATATTTTGATTACGAGTAATATAGTTCACTGTGAGCTTCAAACTTGATAGTAAGTATATCTTCTTATTCTTATTCTTGTTCTTATTCTTGTTCTTGTTCTTGTTCTTGTTGCTGTTGGTGTTCTTGTTCTTGTTCTTGTTCTTCTTCTTCTTCTTCTTCTTCTTCTTCTTCTTCTTCTTCTTCTTCTTCTTCCTCGTCTGCCAGCTCGACCTCCAACAGTCGTTGATTTATTTCACTGAAGCGTCGTTTAGACCGAGATTGCAAGTGTTCAGGAGTCTCTCTGGAGCTGCGGAAGTCATGCTTAGTAAGTTGCGCTCTGCAAGTGATTTGCCCTTCTGTGGAAAGACACCGTGGCAGATGACGTAAAGTCCTGCTGTATCTCGACTTTAGCACTGTTTAAACAGCACTTTGGTACCTTTAGCGATGTCATATTTGTTAACGCTAATTGCTGTATATTTGATGCCTAGATACTTGACTGTTATTGGACTAGTTCCATACATAGAGGCCTATGAACCAGTCTTGATGCTATAGTATAGATTATACGTGTGTTTGTTGCGACCTCTGTGAAATATAGCAAAGATGCTCTGATTTTTTCTAGCATGTTGATGATCATCATTTTATGTGTAGTTGAAGAGATGTTTTGTCTCGGTTATCTCGACGACTACATTTTCTAGGAATTTATACTGTAAATTGTACTTACATAAGTTTGTTATAGAGACGTGTCCAGCCTAGCAATGCAGTATGCGTCCTCGTTTGTTCTGAATATTTCAGTTGGATGGTGTCCATTTTGTAGATGAAATCGTGTTTTCATTTATTCATTTACCTCGAGTGTTTCTTTTCTTTCGTGGGGAATGGTGTGGACAGTCAATATTTTAAGTATAGATAACGATCATTTTATGTTTCATAACATCATCACCATGTGTTTTGCCAGAAGGCGCACGCGAAAATGTCTCTCAGCAAATCTCTGTCTATTGGTGTTCTGGATTTTCTCTGTTGATGATATTCCTGCATGCCACCGGATCAGTCTACCTACCATAATTTCCCTTCACCGGCCTCTGCATCTCGTTCAACTGATCTGTCCAATTGTGATGATGTTCTCCAATGTCTCTTTTCTCATCACATAACCAAAGCATGATGTTCATCTCTTTCATATAGTTGTATATAATGTTCTATTTGCATTAGACTAGACTGGGAACTTATGTTAATGTACTATAAACGCCAGTCCAACCATTTTCAGTTTAATTTATAATTCAGTTATCAGTGTGCAGATACATGTACAAAATGTTTCAGCAAATTATTTATCAACATATTAAATTGTTATTCTCTACTGTGTATCTCACAATATAGCGTTTATAAGCTATGACGTTCTTGAATACACACCTGGTAAATTAATAAGCCACTGACAAAGACACATTAGCATAACATATCATTCGTATTTAACAATAAGCTATATACAGAAACTGTGGTGATAAGACAAGCGTTATAATTGCAGCTTTCCTCGTCTAACGACCAGCAGTGAAAATGGCATCTAAATTGTTCGCATATTTCATTGGGACTCTCATACTGGCTGTGTGCATTGCTAGCTTAAATGTGCAAGCTGCGAATCTAGACGAGGATAATGGCTTTGAAAGGAGACAAGTAGCAGGTGACTTCTTTAGTACATTTTATAGTTACGATTTTAATGCGAAAATGATATGTGGTTCTGCAGTGCCATAGGCTGCCCTGGATCTTAAATATAATTTCACATTGCTAGGCTGTATTTCTACAAAGAGTCAACCTAGCAGTTTGTTCTGTATATTACATTTCATTTATAAATATTATTTCTGCATGACGTCTGACGTCTACCAATTTTTTAATATAGCATTTTCCATTGCTATATTGTATTTCTGTCTTTAAGTGTTGGAACTCTTCGCTGGTTGCTGAGGATGGGGACGGAGCGCTTATGGGAATGTCCCGAATGCTGTGATGTCGGTTCCTAGATCAATCAATCAATCAATCATTTCTGTCTTTAGAGGCTACAGGCTTGAATTCCGGTGTAATCTTTGTAGCTTTTACATATTATTTTGTCCAGTGTGTCTTCTCGCCATTTTATTACCAGAACCGGTAGTGGAAGAAAGGAATCGCAACCCTGTAACATACAATACATATAGTAAGAAGAGACTAATACAACTTGGACTAGAACTACCTTGTCCAACCCGTAGAAAATGAAATACACCAGAGGCTGGACTGCTGACGTGCACGGTAATCTTGAAACAATTATATAATTGACACCTGGAATATTAAAACTATGTGTGCATTGGGATAAACAACATGTTTTGTAACTGTTATATAATGAGCATGATCAGATTATGTAAAATTAGACGAAAGAGACATGGCAAATAACTGCTAAGCACATGTGAAAGTGTGCTTTTCTCAGCACTCAACGAGGGAATTGTACCAATGACGGAGTGGGCCTAATGCTGTCTAAAGAGACAGAGAAAGCAGTAGCAGGCAACAGAGAGTTGTAGAATAATAATTAACACGCAAATTGTCTTATAAACACTGAAATAAATACAATCTCAGACATAAAATAACTAAGTGGTATTGTCACATTATACAAAAAGCAGAGGTGTTTCCAAGGC
>JACEFZ010006351.1:125000-200000 GCA_014155875.1 Cepaea nemoralis | reverse complement strand
GGTTAAACAATCAAACCGATCTTTGACTGTTTAAATAAAAATTAAGCCTGCCAGTCTTTATAAACAATATAATATGGAATTGTTTAAGGAAATGCAAACATCAAATAAAACAACATCGCTATTGCCTTTGCTTATTTTGTTTAATATTGTGTTAATGTATGTCCCTTAATTACTGTATGGCGTTAATATTGCTATTTGCCTTTATTTACAGGAGGAAGACAAGGAAAAGGTTAGTAAATTGTTTATATGTGAGAGAGATAGTGTGTGTGGATGTGTGTGGTTGTTTGTTTATTTACTTATTTATGTGTGTCTGTGGGTAAAGCAATAATGAAGTCATGACATTCACATCAATCAATCAATCAATCAATCAATCAGATGCCGTCTCCATAATGAATGTTGGCTGAAATGGACTTCCAACACTGTATGTCTATTGCCCTGACAGTACATTCTGTCAGCTTGATGTTCGTCCATCTCTTGATGTTATCTTCTCTCTTGTATCGTTGTTTACCTCTTGCTCGTTTGCCCTCCGGCTTGCCCTTCGGTATGGTTTTTATGAAAGTGCTATATCTGTTAACGTGGCCGAAATATTGTGCTTGCCTCATTTCTTAATTTTTACACCAACTCTCTTTTCCATTCCATTTTTCTAGAACCTCTGTATTTGATTGTTTTTGTTTCCATGAAACACGACATATTCTTTTGTATATTCACCAGAGCCTCTGTCATACTTGCTGGTTGCTTGTTCATTGTCCAGGCTGCCCTACAGTAGAGTCGAATACACGTAACATTTGGCAATTCTCACTTTTAATGCGTTATTAATCACTATAGATATTAATTCTGATGTTATGCTGTTGAAAGCATTTTGGCCATTCCTATTCTCATTTTGATTTATATTTCTCTTCTGCCATTATATGTTATTACATGTCCAAGATTGGTGAAACTTGTTACTTGTTCTAGTATCTCCATTTTACTGTGATGTTCATTAATGGCGTTTTCTTTTTACCGATAATTATCATAGCTTTAGGTTTCATTGGCACCTTTCCGTCTTGACAGACGATAGTTTGGTACATTGTGCTTCAACAAGGCTTAATAACTACGATCCATGGCGGTGGCGAGTGTGGCTGGTAAGGCCAATTCTTGCTGCAAATGTTTGCCCACAGAAGGTGCATGTGAAAACATGGTCATTTCCACCATTTTGAACCATCTTACGTCTCTCACGCTCTGTGTGTGCTTTATCTGCAATCATTTTCTCCTTTGTCTTTATTCCATTTCTGATAATTGCCCTCCATGCAACACGTTCAGCGGCGACGTGCTCCCAATGTGCATTATCAATGCCTGTATCAATCATGTCCCGCTTACACACATCTTTGTATCGTAGTAGAGGCCGACCCTGAGATCTCCTACCCATCTGTAATTCACCAAAAGAGATGTCCTTTGGTATTCTACCATCATCCATCCTCCTAACGTGTCCTATCCATCTAAGTCTACGAAGACTGAGCATGGAATACATCGTCACACAACCTGATCTTTCCAATACTTCAGTATTTGTGATTTTGTCTTGCCACTTAATACCAAGTATTCTTCGCAGACACCGCATATGAAAGCTGTTTAAACGTTTCTCTTGGCGTGAGTAAGTTGTCCAGGTTTCACTGCCATAAAGAAGAGTACTAAGGACACAGGCTTGGTAGACGAGGACTTTTGTTTTGGCAATAAGCTTCCTGTTCTCCCAGACTCTTTTTGCTAACATGTTCATTGTTGTTGCTGCCTTGCCAATCCTGGTGATTTCCTGATTGAGGGATAGGTTTAAGATGTTAATATCTAAGCCACATTAGTTGTTCTACTATGTTTTGGAACTGTCAGCATTTGTAGGGCACTGCCGCTAAGTTAAGACTATCATGAGCGAGGAACCCAATTTGCCAGAAGTGACTATTTGTATACTACCGATTTGCCAGACGACTAATTTTATTCTTTGTTAGTCAGGTCTTAGTCAGATATGACTGAGCTACAGTATGACAGTAGACGGTACTACCTGCTATCTGTGAGCACCGAATGTCGGGCGGCCCTTAACAAACTCGACACCCCACATTGTTCCAACGGCTTCGGGCGGAAGAGCGCAATTGGGAGGGTACAAGCCTTATTCTGGTGCGAGGAAATGCAACCTAAAGACAAAATGTCATGAAAGGGCAGACCAGCCCCTAAGCCTTTGTTGGCAGCTGGTCTAGGATCGAAGCTCCGACAGGCGGACAGCTAGAGCATTGCTTTGCTGATCCGGCAGCTTCTGCAGCTTGTCTTGTTCCAGATGTATAGGTGTTACCTTTCCTCTGGAGTGAACTACCCAGGCCGAGAGAGGGATCATGCTGCATTGGCAACACATGGTCTCTGTATTTTAGCCCAGGCTTTGTGCTATGGAGAGGCAATAACTCCATCCCTGGTCTTAACCGGTCTCGGAATCAAAGCGAGAGGCAACTGTTACAGATTATAAGTCCTTGTCAATTATCGTATACATTGGGCGCCACGCGTTTCCTCTGACGGTGGGAGACACCTACAAGTGTCACTGATCAGCTACCACCCGCCTCAAGCTGGGCAGCCCCCGGCCAATTGGGTGCTGATCTGCCACAGCCTGCCTGCTTCAATGAAGCCTGCTTGGGGCTAGGGCAAAATCTGAATCGCAGGCTATAAAACCAATTGCACCAGGTACTAATAAAAAGAAAAAAATAGAAACCTCAAGCTACGGCTTGCAACCTGGAACGTGATAACAAATGTGTCCAGGATTTTCCACTGACTTGACAAATATTGACGATGTGAGAAAAACGGCTGTGATTGATGCCGAACTCAGTCGTCTTAACATTGATATTGCTGGCCTGCAGGAGATTCGCCTTGCTGAGGAAGGGTCACTCAGGGAAAATAATTACACCATTTTTTGGAAGGGTAGAGGGCAAGCAGAAAAAAAGCAACATGGTGTGGGCTTTGCAGTGAAGAATTCGCTACTGGGAATTACTGATATCCTAGCTGGAGGTAATGAAAGACTATTATCCCTCCGCCTGGAAACCTCGTGTGGCTTTGCCACCATTATCACTGCATATGCGCCGACACTCGCTTCCTCTGATGATGTGAAGGATACGTTCTATGAGGAGCTGGACTCTGTGATCAAGGCAGCTACAAAATTCCGACCACATTTATATGCTCGGTGATTTCAATGCTCGTGTGGGCAAGGACTCGAATTCATGGCCAGTGTGCCTAGGAAAATACAACATCGGTCGCTTGAATGAAAATTTGCAACGGCTGCTTTAGCATTGCACCTGAAATGACCTGTGTATTATAAACTCCTTCTTTAAAACAAAAGAGCTGCATAAGGTCACATGAAAACATCCAAGATGCGGCCATTGGCATCAGCTGGACTTCATTATCACACGGAGACAACATCTGAACAATACATCATTAACTTGAAGTTACCAAAGTGCTGACTGTGATACGGACCACTCTTTGGTTGTTGCAAGGGTTAGACTGACACCAAAGAGAATCTACACAGCTAAACACAAATCTAGCCCCAGGATTATTATTATTAACAATCACGATCCTAGAAAGTGATTTGAGTTTCAACAGCAACTTGAAGACGCTTTCACTGATACATCAGAAAATTGTGCAGTAAGTGAAAAGAGGGGTAAACTTAAGGATACTATTTATAAAACAGCAGTAGGGGTTTACGGCACTGTTGATCAAAAGAGGCAGGACTGGTTTGTGGCAAACAGCCAGACTCTGCAGCCCTTGATTGATAAAAAAAAAGCTAGCTCTCTTAAGAAACAAGGAAAGAACAATGCGTAACACTCTAAGTGAGCTGAAGCAAGCTAGGAAGGATGTGCAAAAGGCTGCCAGGTAGTTTGCGAATGACTATTGGATCAAGTTATGTGAGTCCATTCAAATCGCAAGTGATAAGGGAAACATCAGAAGCATGTATGAAGGGATAAAGAAAGCCTGTGGGCCAATGATCAAAAGAAGTGCACCACTGAAAACATTGACTGGAGAAATCATCAATGATAAGACACAGCAGATGGCTAGATGGGTAGAGCACTATTTAGAGCTTTACTCACATGAGACCAAGCTAGCGGATGATGCCCTCAACGCCATAGAGGCCCTGCAAACTCTTGACCACCTGGATACATTTCCCACCATAACAAAAGTTAAGTGTGCTATAAATGAACTTGCATCTGGCAAGGCTCCAGGTAAGGATGGGATTCCAATAGAGGTAATTAGAAGCGGGCAAGACACACTCACTCTACAGATCCACCAGCTAATAGAGCTATTCTGGCGAGAAGGACAAGTCCCACATGATTTCAAAGATTTAAGCATCATAACACTGTACAAGAACAAGGGCGATCGGAGCGACTGTAACAACTATACGGGTATCTCACTTTTGTGTATTGTTGGGAAAGTATTTGCCGGAATTATTCTGCGCAGAGATCAAGTCAACCCCGAATCACAGTGCGGCTTCCGACAGAACCTGTCTACCATTGATATGATATTCTCATTGCGAAAAATGCAAGAACAAATCAATCAATCAATCATGTGCCCTGCCGGAAAGCGTGGGCGGTCATGATTCGCCATTTCACTCGATCACCAGAGTCGTGGATCAGCTCAGTGTTCCTGTCTCGCCCATGCCATGTGGCCAAGCCATCCAGGTATTTTCCTCTCGGTCTTCCTCTTGGTCTGTTCCCTTCGATCTTGCCAGCTGTCACTAAGTTCTCCAGTCCATTTCTTCTCATAACATGTCCCAAAAATTTTGACTGTCTACGTCTAATTTCTCTAATCAATCTACGATTTTCATTTGTCTCTTGTAGTACTTGGTCATTGGTTTTTCTATCTGTCCATGGTATTCTTTGCATTTTCCTCAGAAACCACATTTCTGCAGCCATCAGATGTTTTTCAGCTTGACTGCACATTGTCCAAGTTTCACATCCATACAAGAACAAATGCCGGGAATAAAATCAACCACTCTTTATTGCCTTCATCGACCTCACAAAGGCATTTGATTTGTTCAGTCCTGAGGGTCTGTTCAAAGCACTAAAGAACATTGGCTGCCCACAAACTCTTCTGTCCATTGTGGAATCGTTCCACACAGGTATGAAGGGTATAATCAAGTTTGATGGTGCAACTTCAAAAGAGTTTGAAATCAAGAGTGGATTTAAGCAAGGTTGTGTACTATCCACCATCCTCTTTGGAATATACTTTTCACTTGTACTGAAATATGCCTTTCGTGATTAGGATGCTGGTATATACATTCACTCACGCTCAGATTGGGGCCTCTTTAATGCTCAGAGATTGAAGGCCAAGACCAATATTAGGAGGGTACTAATCAGAGAGTTGCTTTTTGCGGATAATGCTGCAATTACAACCCACTCCGAGGAAGAATTACAACATCTACTATCCGCATTCTCCAATGCTTGTTCTGAATTTGGTTTAACAATTAGCAAAAAGAAGACACAGCTTATGTCACAAGGCGCACATGGGGTACCATCAATCTTTATTGACGACGCCGAACTGGAGATAGTAGACCATTTTACATATCTAGGATCAGAGGTAAATAGCAAATTATCCCTATATCAGGAAATCAAAATCAGGATTGGTAAGGCAGCAACAACAATGAACATGTTAGCAAAACGAGTCTAGGAGATGAGGAAGCTTACTGCCAAAACAAAAGTCCTCGTCTACCAAGCCTGTGTCTTTAGTGTTCTTCTTTATGGCAGTGAAACCTTGACAACTTACTCACACCAAGAGAAACGTTTAAACAGCTTTCATATGCGGTGTCTACGAAGAATACTTGGTATTAAGTGGCAAGACAAAATCACAAATACTGAAGTATTGGAAAGATCAGGTTGTGTGACGGTGTGTTCCATGCTCAGTCTTCGTAGACTCAGATGTATAGGACATGTTAGGAGGATGGATGATGGTAGAATACCAAAGGACATCTTTTCTGGCTAATTACAGATGGGTAGGAGATCTCAGGGTCGACCTCTACTACGATACAAAGATGTGTGTAAGCGGGACATGATTGATACAGGCATTGATAATGCACATTGGGAGCAAGTTGCAGCTGAACGTGTTGCACGGAGGGCAACTATCAGAAATGGAATAAAGACAAAGGAGAAAATGATTGCAAATAAAGCAAACACAGAGCGTGAGAGACGTAAGATGGTGCATGATGGTGGAAATGACCATGTTTTCACATGCATCCACTGTGGACAAACATTTGCATCCCGAATTGGCCTTATCAGCCACACTCGCCACCGCCATGGATCGTAGTTATTAAGCCGTTTTAAAGCACAATGTACCAAACTATCGTCTGTCAAGATAGAAAGGTGCCAAAGGTGCCAATGAATGTGTTTTCCAGACATGCCGTCAACTATGTCAGAAATCACTGTACCTCACACGTGTTTCATTTGGGTGGCGGATAAGTCAAATATATGTCTGCCAATGGATTACTAGACGACACGGCAAATTGTCCCAACCTCACAATACACCTCTTCCTTGGTTGTAATTAATCCTCTATCCAGGTAACACACATGTATGCACACTTGGAAAATAACAGCTAACTAAGAGTTAAAACAAACTACAACTCTTTATTATAATCACTCTGAAAGACTGATTATTTTTAGGATGATGATGATATTGAATAATGTAAATATAAATCACCAATGTAGTAAAATAAGTAAATGATGTGATGTGTATATGACATCGGGAATCAATGTGAGAAGATGTCACAATTTTCTCCCATCATTTTAAAATATGCTTTAGTAGGCTTAACCATGGTCTTCTTTGGTCAGCTAAAAAATTCGGAACCAATGTTTCGTCCTGGCGCCATCTGGTCTCTCCTCGATGTCACTGAACGAGAACCTGGTGCTCTTGGTGAGAGCTTGAAAACAGATTCAAATATGTGTAGTATCTGATTTTCTACACCAATACAATCCAAGATAATACATGCAATCTATCACCCACATGCACACACAATGAGATGTTTGGTAGTGTCAATCTTCCATCTTAACTGCATTCACTCTCCTCTTTCTCTCTGTCTCTCTGTCTCTGTCTCTGTCTCTGTCTGTCTGTCTGTCTGTCTGTCTGTCTGTCTGTCTCTCTCTCTCTCTCTCTCTCTCTCTCTCTCTCTCTCTCTCTCTCTCTCTCTCTCTCTCTCTCCAGCTATCTCCTTCTCTCGAGTCGGGAGTGCCGGGGAGCAGTCTCTATGCGAATCCTCAGAAAATTACGATAAACACTAGTTCACAACGTACAAGATACCCGTTACATAGTGTGGGTAATGTTTGCACGGCTAGACATCAACTTCAAACACAACCATGCTAGTAACATACAATATCCACCAAGGGGTTAACATACAACATGTAGAACCTATTACAGCAATAGATCACTGCGCCTAGTAATAATAATAGCACAACACCCAATCCTAGTGGATTACCATATGCTATTCAATATCTCAAACATATACTAAACATAATGCATGGAAAGATATTCCTACATGTGTAGTAGGAATGCAAACAATTTAGTAATGTAATTATCTACAACAACTGCGAACATGACCGGCTCCCTGGCCGAGGAGTTAGCAGCTTTCTCCGTAACCCCGAATACTCTCCTGGTTGACGTGAGTGCACGAGAATTGGAAGCGGTTCGAGTCGCACCAGTAACTTATGAGAGTATGAGCCGGTTGCTCAGAAAGTCGTGGCATGCTGATGAGCGTAATCTAGCCTAGAAATCAACATACAGCTGAAAGATGCTGATGTTGACCGCAATATCCTAAAACAGGATGGAAATGCGGGAAAAAAAAAACTGCGAACATAATTGTTCTTATATAAGTGACAGACATCTGACAAGACAAAATGAAAGTCCACCAATTGCATATCCAGAACATAATAAAATGGCATCCATAGCAACATAGTTAAAATTGTGAATAAGATATGTAAGGAGTATAATAAAACTATAGTAATGTACTATGTACGGAAAAATGAGACTGGGATCTCATTGAAGAAGGATACATCAGACAACGAAATGAACGTCCAAATAGGTACAGCTCGTTGCTTAGATGAATAGTTACTCGTATATATTTCCATAAGAAATACTTTATCATCATCATCATCATCATCATCATCATCATCATCATCATCATCATCATCATCATCATCATCATCTTCCACTTCTGCCGTGAATCGTCGAGAGGAGGAATAATTTGTCTTCCAGCGCCCGGTGGGCGGCACTGGATAGTGTCATTCCGTATGGTTGTACAAGGTCTTTGATGTCGTCAATCCAATTTCTTCTTTGACGTCCTCGTGGTCTCGTCGCAGATGATCTTTGATGTAAGGCCAGTGATGGTAGTTGCTGGTGTTGCATTCTAACGACATGAAAAGAAATTTTTAACAGAAGAAAATCAGACATCTATAAATGACATATACATTTTATCGCTCATAACTGAATTTTCGAATGCACCAATCTAACGGGAATGACAAAGTCCCGTCTACATACTGGTTTTTAATTGCTCTTATCTATGATTCTTATCACTACGTTTGGACGTTAGGAGTTAGGAAAGGTGGTTTTGTAAACCGCCGTTTCAGTTCACATCTAGTGTCTCCATTCAGCCTGAAGTATCTCCCGGACTGTCGCGTCTCACATCTGCCCGTCATACATTCATCTTATATGAACAACAATTCACACATGGGCTCCCTGTGCGGCTTTCTGTATTTTCCTCGGCAAAGTAATTAAATCGGGGATTTAATCAAGCTGGAAGTTTACACCTATTCTCTGCCGGTGAAAATATGCCTTCCAAGGCTTCAATTTCTGTGTATTCCTCAGACGTAGAACCAGCATGCTCACTTGTGCGTCAATAGGTTACATGAGTGATCACATGCCATGCTCAGTCCTGATCTCTAAACCCAGGAAAGTTAAAGCTAGGAGAGCGCGCAAGACCTTCCGGTACGAGTGGACCGATTGCCTTCTTGGACGCCTCAGGCAAGGGGCATGCAACAGGACTGTTAAAACTCCCTTCTGTAGCCCCCATGGTGGACCCCAGAAGTAGACCATGCGTGGAAAGCAAAGAGAGCTGCAGTAAAGCAGCTAAAGAAAGTACGACAGTCACTTCGAAGCTCACGAGACGAAGTGGACACAGCGGAAAATGTCAAGAAAGACAAGGTGGAGGTTTTCAAGCGTTGTGCTGCAGAGGCCAAAAAGGCAAAATGGGAATGTTTCATGAAGGAGATTGGAGGTGATAAAACACTGCGAAAATTCTGGAAACTTTACAGGCAAATGCAGAGAAAAGATCGGTCTATGACAGTGGGAACAATTTATAGAGATGATGGTGTGCGCGTGACAAAAGACACAGAGAAAGGGGAGGCGTTTCTCCAGAGATTTTTAGAGCAGACGAACCATAATGATGCGGACATCAGGGATGCAGTTAGAGAGGATTTATCTGGCACCACGAAGAATATGCAGTATGAAGACATCATACGGGTGGAACATGTTAAACACATTTTGAAAAAGGCAAAAGACACGGCAGCAGGGCCCGATGGGGTCAGGTATGGCCACATGAAGGGTTTGAGCGATGCAGACCTGGAGGAGATGACCGACTGCTTTAACCAGAGCATTAGGACAGCATCAGTACCGCAGGATTGGGTGCACAGCTATCTCATCCCTCTCCCAATACCATTCAAGGATCAGTAAAAGCTTAGCGGCTTTAGGATCATCACCCTTCAAAATACATTTGGGAAGGTTTTAGAGAAGATAGTTGCTGTCAAGCTGCAAGAGTTTTTGGAAAAGGGGAAGCTTTTTCCAAGAGGCCTGGGGAGCTACAGGCCAGGAAAAGATACCTGTTCAAATGCAGCCACGTTTGCCTTTGACGTTTATGAGGGGTTCCAGAGTAGACAGAAAACGATGACGGCAGCGCGTGATCTCTAGGATGCGTACAATAGAGTTCGATATGACATTTTCATGACCGCACTGATGGAGGAGGGGTTAATCCCTGGTTGGTGAACTGGATAGCAGCTGTCCTGCATTCTCGTCGAATTGCTCTCCGTCTGGGTGCATGGACCTCGGAGCCACATATTTTAATCCCGGAACTGCCACAGTGTTCCGCAATCTCACCGGAGCTCTTTAACGTGTATACGAGCACAAATTGAAAACCAAAAAGCACCAGGGGTTGGAAGGATACTAACATTTGCAGATGATATTCTTGCATATAGGCAGGGTAGAGATAGGGAGCAAACAGGCCAGGAGCTACAGGCAACAGTAGACAATGTGATTGACTGGTGCACTGAAATGAGTGCTGTCATCCACCCAGAAAAGGCAGCTGTTTTGTGGTGCTCTCTGGACAACAGGATCGTGAGAACTGATGTCCCAAGCCTCACGATAGATGGTGGAAGCGTCAACAGAGAGAACAAACTGAAGTATCTGGGAATCACATTTGACAGAAGCTTGTCCTTCAAGGATCATGTGGAGACGGAGGTAGAACGGTCAAAGTCATAACTGTCAACCCTCAAGGGAAGGCAGGTGCAGACCATGGGCATTCCCGGCTATCCATTGTGGCTTCCATAATTACAGAGCCGGCACATAGAGCTCTGGGACTGGGCTCACCCGAGGAATTGCCACTTCCTGCTCATAGCTGCTTTAATTCCTCACTTTCGTGAATTGGGCATTTCGTTTGCCACTGCTCGCTCCCCACACAAACCAGGGACGGACAGTCTGCGGACGACATCCACTCATTAAGCTTTTGCGTCGGACTTCCACGTAATGGATTCGCTAGCCAAGCATTCCATTTCGTGTTTTTGAGACGTTTTTCCATCTTTGACTACGCTCACCCTATGAGTATAGATATGGACTTTTATCGTAACAATTTCGGGCAACTGGGGCTGTTTTTCACCGTTATTACCCACTCACGAGGTAGGCTACATGTTCTGCCACCTCAGCACCGTACCTCCGTGCGACAGTGAGCGAGTAACGGGCAGGCCCTCTCATCTGGGGATCCCTCATATCCCCCAGCTGGAAGCCTTCGAGCAAGTATCTGTACTAAGCATGTAGCGTGCTCAGCATCTCACCTACGTTTTGCAGTAGGTGAGTATCGGCCCGGCTCTAAAATCCAAGGATTTACGGCTTAGAGGCGTTCAGCCATATCCCTCAGCTTAGAGCCTTAGAGTATGTGCCCAGACCAAGAATTAGTGGCTTCGTTCGCTTGATTTCTTCTTCTTTTCGTTCATCCGGAGTGTTTTTTCAGATGTGATTGCGGTGTGTCTGTTATGCGCCCTTGGGCCGAAACCCGTAGGCCAACACATCGACTTTAGCGTGCTTTTTTGACCAGGTAGCATTCCTGGGAGACTCTCACTTTTGTGGTGCCGTCTACATCCATGCTGGCCAAGTTAGAACGGTCGAAGACAACGGTCATCCCTCAAAGGAAGGCAGGGACAGTCCATAGCATTTTCCGCCATCCAAGGTTGCTTCCATAGTTGCAGGGCCGACACATGACGCCCTGGTTCTGGGCTAGCCGAGGGAATCGTCACGTCCTGCTCATGGCTGCTTTAAATCCTCACTTCAATATATTGGTTATTTTGTCTGCCCCGGGCCATTCCCGCACAAACCAGACAGGTTTGCAGACGGCATCCACTCAGCGAGTTTTCGGACATGTGCTTGTCGTTGCGCCCGTCAGAGCTGTTCCAGGCACGACAGACATTCGGAAAACTACCTAGTCAGAGCTGTTCCGAACAAGAGCGGCATTCGGAAACTAGGTAGTCAGAGCTGTTCCTAGCACGAGAGACATTCGGACGAGACATTTCACTCGGACGTAAATGCGTAGTGTCAATTTTTAGTTTGCCACCCGTAGGACGACACTTCCGGCTTCCGGCGGGCATTTTTTAATGAGGTTAGCCTTCCTCGGGTTTCGAGACTCTTGTTTCGGCTTCCACACAGCAAGCTTTCGCTTCGGGCTGCCACGTAATGGATTCGCAAGACAGGCGTTCCATTTCGTGTCAACGAGACAATTTTCCACCTTTGACTACACTCACTCCATGAGTGTGGTTACAGACTATCGGACGTCTGCGAGACGTGCGACCGAGGTGTTTTCCCACCTTTTGTACTCACTCACGAGGTAGGCTACATGTGCTGCCGGCTCAGCACCTTACCTCCGTGCGTCTGTGGGCGAGTAACGGTCAGGCCCTTTCATCCGGGGATACCTCATATCCCCCAGCTAAGAGCCATCGAACGAATCTGCGCCGAGCATGTAGCGTTCTCAGCACATCATCACAATTTTGATGTAGGTTTGTGTCGGCCAGGCTCTCACTTCCGAGAGTTTATGGCTTAGAGACGTTCAGCCATACACCTCGGATGGGAGCCTTAGAGGTTATGCCCGGACTGAGATTTAGGGATCGTTTGCCTGATTTTGACTGCTATCCTCAGTCTTACCTGCAGAGCAGCAGGTTGTGTCTCTCTTAGTCTGGTCCCTATCCCACGAGCCATCCGATATGTAGTTTTCACCCATCGGCAAGCACATGGGGTCGATGGGACACGCAAGCTCCCCCACCACGGCAAGGTGGAGACACATCGGGGGAGTTCGCTTGATTTGACCTTTCGAATGCTATCCTCAGTCTACCTGCAGTGCAGCAGGTTGTGTCATTCTTGGTCTGGTACCTATCTCAATGCCTGTCAGACATGTAGTTGTAGTTCCGTCTGCAGGGCTCTTGAGGTCATTGGGGCGTGCAAGCCCCTCTACCACGTCAAGGTAGAGACACATCAGAGGGGTTTTTATTAATTAAAGAAAACAAGCTACCGTGCTACAGCTTCGACCACATATTCGCTTCCCAGTAGATGAGACCGGGAATAGGTATATTTTGTTGTTGTTGAAGGAAATAAAACATAACTGAGAATCAAACATATTTATTACATAATTTAAAAATATTTAAAGGTGAGACATCTGACTTTGTTTTGCAGAACTAAGTGCATCAAAATTGATCTCGACTGATGTTGTCGCTACACATAAACAGTTTTCCAAATGAATACCAGTAATTCGTGTTCTCACTTGTGATTTGATGTGCTTCATGCGACTAAAAAGCTGTTCACACGCATAAGTGTTTCTAAATACCGAAACCATCCATAGAGAATATTTGTAAAACGCAGGATATTTATGCTTGTCAAATTACGCTTCATAGAACTCATCCAAATCAACTTGATGGAATTTCTCCTTAAACTGTATATCACAACACATTTCACAATGTTTCATTTGTAATCTTCCTGATAATAAATGGCGTTGCAAATGCACAAAAAAGCACATGGTGTTTTTAAAAATCCTGAAATCGGTTTTCAAATTGGAGGTTTAAGTCAGACATCAAAGAAGCGTATTTATCCACCGCCTCCTGTGTGACATCTGGTTGCATTGACAATGTAGGAAACTGAGTTTGTTGTCCTCAACTGTTGTTCCCAAAGACCAAGTTTCATTTGAAATGCAGAAATATGATCATACATCGTATTAATTAATAGATCTTTCTCTTGTAGACGAATCACATTGAGCCGGGAGTGCAGGGAGTGGCCAGCAGGGGCCACGGAAGTGGAAATCCAGCAACTAATACAGGACAATGCTCACTCAAGTGATGTGATTATCTACACAGATGGTTCGGTGTCAAGAGGTGAGAGAAGTGGCTGGGGTTTCATAGTAAAAGCTAATGGTCGATGCTTGGGGCAGGAGAGCCTGGCATATGATACCACAACATCCAGCTTAAGAATGGAAGTGGAGGCAGTCACTGCGGCTCTCCACTGGATGAAGAATACGACACACACACATCGTGATTGTAACTGACTCAGAAAGCATGCTGACGAGGGTGAGGACGGGCAGACTTCGTGCGGAGTGGCTTGCTTCGCTTCGGAGGTCACGGGTGACAAGTATCGCCTGGATCTTTTCTCCGGGGCATGCCGGTGTGCTGGGAAATGAACAGGCGGACAGATTGGCTGGCTCTGCAGAACTTGGTGGAGTATTGATACATGACAAGGCAGACGTGGTTGCGGCCTTGTAGGAGCACGTGCACACCTCGGAGGAGCAAATGGATTACCATGGTCTGGGAAGAATGAAACAACGAGGAGTGACGAAGGGATCTGGCCGACGCTCAACGCTCAAAGGAAAGGCGAGACGGACTTATAATCAGATTGCTACTGGTACTATTAGTGTTGGAACTCTTCGCTGGCTGCTGAGGATGGGGACGGAGCACTTATGGGAATGCCCCGAATGCTGTGATGTCGATTCCTAAATCAATCAATCAATCAATCAATCCCTTGTAGACGGGTATTAACGTCATTTAGGTGACTAGTTATATCGACCAGAAATGCAACGTCGCAAACCCACTCCTTGTCTTCAAACTATGGGATACTTTTTGACTTGCTTGCAAAGAATGATTGTATTTTCAACAATTTGGCACGGGTCAGCCATCCTACTTCTGCATAAAATGTAACGTCATTATAATCTGAGACCAAAGACTTTAGAAATTCTTGGGACTGACGGTGATTCAACCCGTTCGACTTAATGAAGATCACTATTTTGATGACCACTGTCATGACATGGTCCATTTTGAGGGACTTCGAACATAAATTCTCCTGATGAATAATGCAATGAAAATTTAGCAATGAAGTATTACCAAATTTGGAGGCCTAATTTTTAATCAATTTTACTAAACCTTCGTGTTTCCCAACCATTGCTGGAGCACCATCCGTTGTTAAGCCCGATAAGTTAAGTTGTAACAAAACGCGATTCAATTTCGATGTTACTGCCTCTAACAAATCTAATGACTTAGTAGTGTTTATAAGTGGATACTTGACGTGATAAGTACTTTCTCTCTACTATAGTGTCTTGAGAGATTATACTTCGATAGTGTCGTCCCTGGAGAGAGGGAAATCAACACCCACATTTTATTTAATCCCATATAATATTCTGGAGAAATCCACTAGATTCCGCCCACAACACTCCGTCAGTCTATAGACACCTCTTTCTCTCTCACTCTCTATCACCACTGGATCGTGCCCCTCTCATTCTACCCCAAAACAATATACTCAACAACTCTAGCTTCTAAAAATTAATATCCATTAATTTATTTAAAATAAAAAAAAAAAAAAAAAAAGAAAAGAAGAGTTGTCTGTGAGAAGTGTAAGCGTGGAATGTGTGTTGTATACTCTAGTGTAAATGTAGAAATCAGACCACAAAGCTCAGGATCAGAGTCCACTCATCATGGCAATGATTACACGACATCATAATAGTCAGCATAATTGACCTCACCAAACGATGTGTCTCTCCCACCAGACGTTGTCCACCTCCAGGAGCTTTGATAACCACGATGCTTGGTCACCACTCAAATATACAGTCTGGGACTGATCCTACCTTGTTCTTAAACACTGTTCCTAAATGTTTATGGAAACTGAGACCACACAATTCCTGCACAGTGAAAAGCGGAACACTGTCTCATGAACATGACATTCTTCCTTACTACGAAATGTTCTAAAGTTTTCACTCTTAAAACAGTCATTGTATATAGTCTCATATGAATCTCTTAATTTCCCAGATAAGTCCTAATGTTCTAATTTCATTGTTATGTGGAACAAACACTCTCTAAAGTTTTGGTTTCATGTAGTGTGAAAGTCAATCACTACTGTTCTAGTTATAAGTGGAGTGAAAATACATCACAACTGGTTTATTCACGAATGGTGTGAAAACTAAAAACCATTACTATGTTGCTGTCCACAGGTAGTATGAAATACTATCACTAATGTTCTCAGTATTTATCCTGTAGTATACTTATATGATTCAACTCCACAAAGCAATGTTCTTTCAAACCTTTTCTAGCATAGGCCCAGTGAGAAGGTCGCTGACTAATAATCCTGCACCAAAAATATCCCGGATCTGAATTTTCAATGTCTCCGTGGTTTTCATCCTAACCTGAGGGAACCTGTGAAATAGAGAACACATCTGGTGAGAGCCACCCCGTCACTGATCCCTATTAGATGAGTGTAGGCCACTGGCCTCGCTCAGATAAATAACAGTGAATCAAACTCTGTCATGAACAGATGAGCTCATCACATAGGTCTGAGTTAGGGTACGACAAGGGAGGACCAAAATAGAAAGTCTAGGACCCCAGAAGCCACCCCACTGTAAGATCCCACTATTGGACATTTCCCCTATCCCCCAACCAACTTCAATCCTTTTAAATATCATCCCTCTTCACTAGTCATAACCAGCTGAGCAAATTGATTTCCCATACTAGTTAATTTTAACAAGGCAGCTTCCTACTGTCGCCGACACTCCTTGAACGACTAACCACAACACAGCACTATGTTAATGACCTAAACTCTATTTATCCCTAGACAGTACTACATTATTCACATCTAATGTTTACTAGTAATTACCTAATGAAAACTCCACTATCCCTTAATCGAATCTTATCCTTGTCATAACAGACACATGTCCAACCATGTAAAATGGATATTAACACGTTAGATTCTCTTTTCTACACCAGGATAGGGCTATTCGAATTACTTCCGCCTAGGTTGACTTTATTCTGCACACTAACGGAAACCAGTTTAGTTTTCTCATTTCCAGTCGGGGATTGTCCTAGTGACGTCCTTTGATGTTACACAGGTGTCCCCAAGGGCAACTAACTATTTCAGAATTATTCTCTCCCCCTTGTTCAACCAATGCAAAAGTTGTCTCCCTTGTTTCGACAACCAAAACAAGCCAACGTGTTTCCTGCATTCTCCCGATCGGGCCACAACAACATGCCTACAATTTTCTGTCTTGTGGGGAACTCTCAAAGACGGCTGTACCGTTTGATCTCACCGCCTCCATGAATAAACAACTTGCAGCTGCGAATCAGACTGTCGCTGTTATTTGTATCATCTGATCGTTAATTCACAGTGATTTCGCGACAATACTGTGCCGCTAATTCTTCTGTCTTTTTAAACTGGACATCAACACCCTGATAAAAATTGCTAGTTGGGCAGAATCTGTGCTTTTCATTCAATGCTAGAGCATAAAATATAAACTCGGATGCTCGACTTTTCAAATTATCTTCAATATGTTTTCCAATGTCGTCCACGCGCCTAGTAATAGTCTGACGAGACATACGTATTTTTGAGAAATCCGTCTTCTTTTCTGGATACAGAATTTCAACGACGCTCTCCAAACACTCCTTAACCATTTCACCATCTGAATATGGCTTCGATTTTTATTTTTTGCTAGTATCATGGCTACTGCATAACTAGCTTTTATATAGCATGTTGACTCTGAACCCGCTCTAGTAAATATCTTTTGCTGTGCAGAATTTATTTTAAAGTCATTTACTTGGTCTTGTAAAAATGCCCCGTTGTACTTATCAAATTTATTTGCATGTTTAGTCTCGTAGTGCCGTTTGATGTTATACTCTTTCAAAACAGAAACAAATTCGTTGCATAGCAAGCACATAGGCTTTGTTTTAATTTCCACGAAAAAAAAATAGTTTATAGTCCACCTGTCTTGAAAACTTCTTAATTCTTCTGTGATTCCTCTCTTCTTTGGTCCAACGTGTTTACTAGTTGACGCCATGGTAGGTCTTTGTTTTTAACTGGAAAAAAAAAATAAAATAAAACACCACGGGTAATTTTTTTTCCCGCTTTTCCATCCTGTTTCAGGATATTGCGGTCAACACCAGCATCTTTCAGCTGTATGTTGATTCCTAGGCTAGATTACGCTCATCAGCACGCCACGACTTTCTGAGCGACCGGCTCCATACTCTCATAAGTCACTTTTGCGATTCGAACCACTGCTAATTCTCGTCGCGTCACGTGACGAGAGTATTCGGGGTTAGCGGAGAAAGCTGCTAACCCTTCGGCCACGGAGCTGGTACCACGGGTAATACTAATTAATAATAATCAATTAATGTAAATTACATAAATAAAACGTTTCATGGTTTACTTACCTATAGAATAAATATGGTGGACAGGATACTTGGTTAAAGTAGTTTGAATTCTTTTTATGGAAATGATAAATATGTATTTTAACGTCGATCGCAATATCTATCCAGACGCAGTGGCGATAATAGAACGAAATTACAGAATAACACGGAACTTTGTCAAGCTGGACTGAAAGTAGTTATGAGTATGAGCCCGATAGCGTTGCGAGCTTCCCGAACACGCAGAAGACCACGGAACATATATATCAGAAGTTGAAGTCTCATATTAAATTTTATTAACCCTGGCGTCAGACATTAAAACTAAATAAACTTGAGTGTCAAATATCGGGATATTTAAAATAGCTAAAATCTAGGAATTTTTCGAAACCGAGATATTTCAAATGTATCTTAGCTATAATGTAAAAATATATGATACGCACAACTCATAAGGTGACGTTCTTTTAGTGATATGTACAATAAAGTTAACATTTATGTTCATGTGATCTAGCTTCGCTGGCCGCAACATGACTCTCGGCGGGCCGCATGCGGCCCGCGGTCCTCGTGTTGGCCAACCCTGATCTAGAGTAATATACAATTTGGTTTATTGACCCTGCTGTTCCAGAATACATTTTATGTGTATTACGAGGGGAATTCAATAGGTGAGTCACAAATGGCTGTAGAATGATAACTAAATATGATAACAACTTGAAACCAGTTTATTTTTATACATGCATTGTCCCTTACATAATTTCCACCAACATTGATGCACTTATCCCATCGTTTTATCAGTCCTCCCTAACCGGAAGCATAGAACTGCGTGCTCTGTTTTCTAAACAACGTTTTCACTTCACATTCATCTTCGGCGTTATTCGCGAAATGTCTCCCTCTAAGGTGGGTTTTTAGAGGACCAAACAGGCGGAAATCGCTGGGGCTATGTCGGGGCTGTAAGGTGGATGTTCCAGAACTTCCCACCTTAGTTGGTTAATTTTCTCCTGAGTTAATAGAGCTCTATGTGGTTTGGCATTTTCATGAAGAAGCAACACTCCTCTAGTCAGCAGTCCTGGACGTTTTCTTTGAAGAAGCATCGATAGAACTTCACAGTACGATTCAGAATTCACAAGTCTCTCATTTGGTGGGTGGATGTGTGTGAATGGTGGATGTGTGGGCTGGGAAATGTATGTGTGCTTGGGGTGTGGGTGGATGGGATGTGAGGTGGGTGAGAGGTGTGTGTGGATGGGGAGATGTGTAGGTGTAGGGATGTGGTGGATGGGTGGAGGAATGTATGTGTGTGTGTGAGTTATGTGTGTGGTTGGGTGGGGGAGTTGGAGTGAATGGGGGATGTGTGGGTGGGTGGTGGATGTGTCTCATAACATAGTAATATGCATTGTTTATGTTTACAAAATTCATGTGACAATGTTTTTTCCTATGCACTGTTGATTACAGAAAGATGAGTGATTGGAAGTGCCGAATGTAAGACGGGCCTGAGTGCCCAATTTGTTACCCTTTGAAAATAACGTCTGTTCGTTCGTTCGTTCGTTCGTTCTCCTGTAAAATGTGATTCCCAGATACTTCAGTTTGTTCTCTCTGTTGACGTTTCTACCATCTATCGCGAGGCTTGAGACATCAGCTCTCACAATCATATTGTTCCGTGAGCACCACAAAACAACCGCCTTTTCCGGCTGGATGACAGCACTCATTTCAGTGCACCATTCAGTCACTTTGTCTACTGTCACCTGTAGCTCCTAGGCTATTTGCTCCCTATCTCTCCCCTGCCTATATGCAAGAACATCATCTGCAAATGTTAGTATCCTTCCAACCTCTGGTGCGTCTAGGTTTACAATCTTGCTCGTACACACGTTAAAGAGCACCGGTGAGATTACAGATCACTGTGGCAGTACCGGGATTAAAATATGTGGCTCCGAGGTCCATGCATCCAGACGGAGAGCAATCCAACGAGAATGCAGGACGGCTGCTATCCAGTTCACCAACCAAGGATTGACCCCATTTTCCATCAGTGCGGTCATCAAAATATCATATCGAACTCTGTTGTATGCATCCTCGAGATCAAGCGCTGCCGCCATCGTTTCCTGTCTGCTCTGAAACCCCTCATAAACATCAAAGGCAAAAGTGGTTGCATTTGAGCAAGTATCTTTTCCTTTCCTGCAGCTCCCCAGGCCTCTTGGAAGAAGCTTCCCCCTTTCCAAAAACTCTTGCAGCTTGAGAGCCATTATCTTCTCTAGAACCTTCCCAAATGTAGTTCCAAGGGTGATGATCCTAAAGCCGCTAAGCTTTGAAGGATCCTTGAATGGTTTTGGGAGAGGGATGAGATAGCTGTGCACCCAATCCTGCGGTACTGATACTGTCCTAATGCTCTGGTTAAAGCAGTCGGTCATCTCATTCAGGTCTGCATAACTCAAAGACTTCATGTGGCCATACCTAACTCCATCGGGCCCTTGTGCCGAGTCTTTTACCTTTTTCAAAATATGTTTAACATCTTCAACCCGTATGATGTCTTCATAATGCATATTCTTCATGGTGCCAGATAATTCCTCTCTAACTGCATCCCTGGTGTCCGCATCATTATGATTTGTCTGCTCTAAAAATCTCTGGAGAAACGTCTCCCCTTTCTCTTTGTCTGTTGTCACGCGCACACCATCATCTCTATAAATTGTTCCCACTGTCATACGTCGATCTTTTCTTTTCATTTGTCTGTGCAGTTTCCAGAATTTTCGCAGTGTTTTATCACCTCCAATCTTCTTCATAAAGCATTCTCATTTTGCACTTTTGGCCTCTGCAGCACAACGCTTGAAAACCTCCACCTTGTCTTTCTTGACGTTTTCCGCTGTGTCCACTTCTCATGAGCGTTGTGGTGTCTGTCACACTTTCCTTAGCTGCTTCACTGCAGCTCTCTATGCTTTCCAAGCATGGTCTACTTCTGGGGTTCACCGTGGGGGCTGCAAAAAAGGAGTTTTAACAGTCCTGTTGCAAGCCCCCTGTCTGAGGCATCCAAGAAGACTATCGGTCCACTCATACCGGAAGGTCTTGCGAACTCTCCCAGCCATAACTTTTCTGGATTTAGAGATCAGGACTGAGCATGGCATGTGATCACTCAGACGAGTGCCATGTAAATAGCTGTGTCTGCATCGCTAGGCTTCATTGCCATTCTAGTCGGCCTACCATCATTTATGCGGACCACATCGGAGTCCACCATGGCATCCGCAGGTTCAATTCCCTGTCGGTTTTCTTCACTACTGTCCCAATCTCTGCTCCTCGCATTGATGTCTCCACATATGAGTAGCCTATCACCTGGTAATTCCTCCAATTCCTTAAGCCAGTCCCAGTGTTCCTTTCTGACAAAACAGTCCACTGTGGTATATACATTTATGATGTTCCAACTTAAGCCACCAATCTCCATTTGTATACCCTGGACCTCTCTTACACTGTGATTCCACTGGCTTAAGTCAAGTACCACATGCTTCACTCCTTCCTTCACCAGCGGACCTTGCCCATGTCTCTTCTGCCCAGTAGGGTTTATATAATTGGCATACCCAGGGCAATAGTATGTGTTTTTATTAAGCTGCTGGAGCATGAGGACATTAAAATCATATATTCGCCTTTCCAATACAGGACCTCTCTGCCTGGCACTACGACAATTCCAGTATCCGACTCTTACATGGTTGAAACCAAGTCTCTCCACTTTTCGTCTTGTTCTCCTGGCACATGTCCTCCTATTTCTATGCCCTCTTCTCCCACCATTTCCTCGTCCTCTCCTCCTCTCTCTCTCTCTCTCTCTCTCTCTCTCTCTCTCTCTCTCTCTTCGCTAGCCTCTGAAAGATGTGTCAAGCGCAAAGCACGTGCTTCGTAGCTCCGGCGACGATTCCCTTGTTTAACTAATTCCATAAGCAAAGTTTGGATACTGCAGGAAATAACCGGTCGCCCTAGCATTGCCTGCTTGCTAGGGAAGAGGAAGGAGATTTCCTGCAGGAGTCAACACGCCTGGTGCCGCCCCACACGCCTGCCAGACGACCAACTTTCACGACCAGTTTACCCATGGCCATCCAGTTCCTCGGCACGTTGATCCACCTTGAATTTGGGTGTTAGCAGCTAACCCCTATATTCAATGATCCGTTCCATGATCCGCCACCTGTGGACGATCTTGGTTGGGAATGGTCGCCCGAGCTTTACCCAGAATAAAAAGAAAATAAAATATACGCATTTTAAAGGCAATGTGCAAACATCAATACTACATTATTCAGTAATATTAAATAATGGTGTGGCACTTGTTATTAGCTATCTGGAATATACTGGTCCACCAAAAGGGGACTGACTGTTATACTTAGGTCGTATTATTATTATCATTATTTCTATTATTAAGCGGGAAGGTAATCGGTACTGAGATAGTGTTCAGATAATTTGCGATTATATGTATAGGAATTGGTGGTGTCTTTGATGTCTTGTGGAAGATTATTCTACAGCTGAGCTGCAGAGTACGTTAAGTTTGTTTTGTATAAGTCAGTCCCAGGCTTCGGTATGTGTAGTATATGTAATCGTGTACTGTGTCTACTGTGTCTTATATTTAAACAATGCCAAAGGTAAGTTTGGGCATTCCGATGTAGGATTTTGTGAATTAGTTTGGTTTTATTGAAAAGCAGGCGTTTGCGGAGTGGTAGTAAATGAAGGCGTTTATGTAAGCTAGGATTGTCAGATAAATGTTTGCTATAAATTAAACTCATGGTTCGTTGCTGGAGTGAATAAAGCCGCTTGGTGCTTGAATTGGAACAACCGTCCCAGATTGTAGAGCAGTAGTCAAAATGTGTCTGTATGTGAGAGGTATAGAATATTTTCCTTGTGTCCTCATCAAGGAAATTTTTAAATTTTGGCGAGTTTGTAGACTTTTTTCGCTGTTTGTTTAACGAGCTCTTGAACGTGGGAATTAAAGGTTAGGTTTCTATCAATGATTAAGCCTAATGTTTTGTGCTCATTTACACTTTCTACCGGCATGTTATCAATGTGAAGTTGAAATGATGTGTGTGACCTTAGAGTTTGACGTCTTTGTCTGGTTGCTAATAACATTTATTTTTTTTCAGTGATGTTATTTGCATACGGTTCGCATAGCTCCACCTGACTACATTATTTAATTATTGTTGCAAAGACGACTCCAGAAAATTACAGCTTTCAGCGTTTATATACACTTTACAGTCGTCTGCAAATAGATCGCAGGACGACGAAAGATGCAAAGGTAGATCGTTAATATATATGGCAAATACTAGAGGGCCAAGAATAGAGCCTTGCGGTACTCCAATATTGAAGGTAGTGGTTTGAGACAGAGATTTATTATGTGATACTACTTGCTTTCTGTTTGATAGAAAAGATGATATTAGAGTGACTAAATTAGGGCAAATTTTCATTGTCTCAAGTTGTTTAATTAATATAACACGGTCTATCATATCAAATGCTTTCTTGAAATCAATAAACACAGTTCCACATAGACTGTTGTTGTTTATATTCTGGTGCCAATTTTCTATCATGTTTGTTAGGGCCGTATGGCAAGAATATTTTGGTCGAAATCCTGATTGGCTGTCAACAATAAGCTTGTTCCGAACTAAATACTTTATGGATGTGTTTTTCTAGTGGCTTAGATAGTGATGATAGTAAGGAAATGGGTCTGTAATTGTTCGGGAGACCATTGTCCAATGAACCAGATTTAAGAAGAGGGTACACTTTAGCGATTTTGAGAGCTGATGGAAAGTGGCCATTGATGAGACACTGATTATATACATAGGTTAGTGATATACAGATCACTGGCGCTGCACAACGGAGAATCCGGTTGCTTATTCCATCTAACCCAGATTAAGTTTTTTTTTTTTTTAGGTTACTGAGGTAAGTGAATACTTCAGTGATTGCCATTAGCGGTATGTCGGAAAGAATATCGCGGGAGCATCTATTCTCGCAAAACGATGGCAGTAAAGATAAGTTGCAAGGAGAATTAGGTATTGAAGCCTTCAACTGGTCTATGCCAGTTTGAAAAAAAAAAATTACTGAATTGGTCGCATGTATTATGATTTGATGGTAAAGAATTTCGGAAGTTATACTTGTTTGTCAAGGTGTTAATTGCCTTCCATATATCCTTACTATTTGTTATATCCATTACTGTGTTCTTAAAGTAATTTTTCTTTTCCCGTCGTATGGTTTACTGAACTTTGTTTCTAAGATTACGGTATGCGCTGACATCTCGCTTTTTATGTGCTTTATCTCTGTCTCTCATAATTTCAAGTATTTCCTGGGTGATCAAAGGTGGCTTGACGTGGTGTTTTACTCGAACTTCCTTGATTGGCATATGTATCAAAAACATCAATAAAGGTTTTCATCCAGAATTCCAGCGCATCATCCGGGTCAGGAAGCTGATAAACATTGTCTAGAGGTGAAATGAGCAAGTCCTGTAAAAATGCGTTTTGGTTGAAATTTGTGTAACTTCTATATTTTACACTTATGTGTTTATGTTTAGGAGATTTAATTCCTTTTTTAGACCACATGCAGCATATTGGGTAGTGATCCCTCATTGCACAATTGGGTACGGTGCATTCTGTGATGTTGTCTGAGCAAGTTACATAAATGTGATCTATGACTGTTGAAGATGACTTTGTTACTCTAGTAGCTTGTTGTACTATTTGTTGGAAATTGTATGATACAATTATATTTCCCCATATTATGTTGGATTTGTTGGTATCAATGTTAAAGTCTCCGAGTAGTATAATTTCCTTCCCGGAAGCAATAACCACATCCATCATGGTAGTGAAGTTTTCGTACCAGACGTGTCCAGCACTGGGATTTCGATAGAGGTAGCCAATTATCAGGTGTGTGCGGTTTGAACTAACCAAATACATTCTATTTCGCAAGTTTCAAAGTCTAGCCTACGGTGAGCATTTAGTAAATTAGGAACATAGGCTACTATGCCTGTCTCTTGTTTCCTACAGGGATCCCTTCTAAAAACGTTGTACCCTTTAATAGAGATGTCCTCATCTGAAATGTTATCATTAAGGCTACTTTCATTAAGACCGAATAAATGAAATTTTTGATTAAGAATAGAAGATAACTCTGGTAGCTTGTTAAATAAGCTGAAAATGTTTAAGTATCCAAGGCGTATTCCTGACTTATGAATATACAACTTACGTCCCTTATTACAATACACACTCTAAAGTACGGAAAAGCAGTCATATCTCTGTCAACTAACAAACATGCGTATACAGATCAGAAAGGATGATCACCGAAGACCCCCTCACTCACAGTATAAACACAATAAAAAGTATAAGAAAAGACATACAACTAAGTATCTATCTAATATTAATGTAACGTCAATACGTGTCAATGTTTATAGTCCATCCATCATGTGCCATGCCGATAAGCGTGGGCAGTCATGTTCTACCATCTCACTCCATTACCAGAGTCGTGGATCACACCGTTTCTTTGATTACATGATATTCTTGGCATCTGTAAAGAAGGTAGTTTGCTATTTCTTTCCTTCTTAGCAGTGACCCGGACGATGACCGTAGCCAATGTCTCCCCCCCCCCCCAAAAAAAAAGTTAGATCCTCTGCCTACCGTCGTGAAGCTTTAGACCATAACCTACAACTATATGTTGGCTGCTCTTCAACTTCATCCACCACCTGCACGCATGGCTTCACGTAACCCTGATCGGGAAGCTAAACGGTTACCCCACCTTGCACAAGGGTGTCCCGCAGTCTAGCGGAGGGAAGGAGGCACCTTATCTCTTCTTTGATAGGGAATACCCTACTTCGCCACACATTCTGGTAGACAAGGCAACAGTTTTTGATGTCTTATAGTCACGTACAACGTATTACGTTACTATATGAAACAGTAACCAAATATGCGCATAAACTTTTTAGGAGATGCTCTTTCTTGTACCGAGATTAAGTGTTGTTTTGTGCTGAATTGCTAGTAAATATCAGGTTGCGTTTGTCATTGGTACAGTGACATCATAAGTGTTTGACGAGGTGAAGCTGGGCTAAAACGTGTGAGGTTTTACCATTCTGGGTTACAATGAAATGTGTACTGTTGATGTCTCACGTGTGTGTGACGATTACCAACTACAGACTCTGATTAATGGATAACGGGAGGCTGTAGTGGCACGTTGTTGTTACTGATAGATTGTTCCTTGCTGGGGAGAAAAGGAAACATATCTTCATAATTATAACTCTCTTGTGTGAAAGAGGGAATATTGTAAGAGCTTGGTGTGGTGGAAGTCTAGCTTGGATTTCAGGTGCAGTGGTTATGAGTGGTCTTCGCACTTCTGGCCTATTGATACTTGATGTGACTGTAGTATGTATTCTGGCTTGATTTTCAGGTGGAGTAGCCAATATTGTCCTACGCAATCCTGTATTGGATGTATGTTGTGTCCGTTCTTGGTATTTGATATATTTGGCGAGCTAAGCTGATGGCAAATTTAGACAAATGTATTTTATCCTTTCATAGACATTTTTTGGGTGCACCAGCCTGTGAAGTGAAGAACGGTGTGTTGTTGATGAACTGTATGTTGTTGTGAGAGCAGAAATTTAGCAATATGTTGTTATTTATGTCAGCTAGACGACGCTGGAACCCATAACTCGGCGATATGATGGGGGAGAAGAAAATATACGAGTTAAGAAAAGTGTGACGTAACCAGTTCAAGAGTGCCAGCAGCTAAGATACTGTGATTTGATGGTTGTTCATCGTGTCGTTAATAACAAAGTGTAGGCTTGGCTTTCTAACGTTATGATTTACATCCAGACTGCTAGTCTTGTCTGTTAGCCGGTCAACAACAGCCCCAGGCAGTGGGATTATGGAAACAATGTCTTTGTCTGAAGTGACCATCCGGTCGCTGTATGGGCCTCTCATAACAGAACCGCCTAGTATAATGTGTGTCCAGTGGGGTCGTGCTATCTGTATATGTTGTCAGCACGCCTCGCCCGTTCTTTCTTCCGTTGATGGTTGTTAGCAGTCTGTGTGTCTCCATGTAGTTTTATCTGTGATTCTTGAAGCAATGAGTTATCTGTTGGCAGCATGTTATAGCACTGTACGTTTCTGGTGATTTTTCTTGAGGCGCCTCGAATCTATTGCTTATTTTGATGTCAATGGGATCGATTGCTTTTGTTGTATATCTTCTTCTGCGCTTTGAGGTGTTATCATAGTAGTTATCTGTTTTGGGTGGGATTGAACTTCCCAAGATTCCCCAAGGATGAATCCGTTGCTTGGGAATTACATGCTTCTTCTGTTGGGTCGATAGAGAACACATTCTGTAAGGTTTAAACTGTTTTTCTCAGCAGCAAAGTTTCCTCTCACTGGAGCACGACTTCTGCCTTGAGAGCATTGTAATCACTGCTTGTCTTGTTGTTTGCTTCGATGTTAGTTGAAACAGTGACAATGAACGCCTTTAGTTATTGTTCTAATTCTTCAATGCGCTGTTGACAGTCGCACTAGTGTTTATTGATTGTTAAGACGCTATTGTTATCTGAGGCAGGTAATTCTTCAACAAAACCTCCACGTTTGGGTTCTATGTTGTTTTGGATGCGATCCATTGGGTATTCAATGGCCAAGAGCACTGTTAGCTTGGTAGGCCTCGTGTTGATGTTGTCCTGTGCACTCGACGTAAGATTTAATTGAAGGACATTGTTTGCTGGTGTGCTGTCTACCGTTGTAGTTGTGGGGTGTGTAGGTTCGGTGAATGTCTGTATCGAGTTTTCAAGCTCGACAAACTCTAGTTTTAGAAGAGAATTAATGTTTTAAACACTTCCTTGTGCCATTAGTTTATTTTTCGAGTGGTATAAATGGATTGTAATCACTGGCGTCGTAATATGGTCTTCAACATGCGCCCCGCGCTTATCTTGTCTGGGTTCAATTAATACACGCTTGTAATAGTTAAGCACACAAGTTCGAAATGCCTCATAATGGAGTGTAGTGGTTGAAAAAACCGTAGCACTCTGGCCTGAGTTGGTGTGCTTGATGACTAGGCCAGCGGCATTCACAACCTTGGATAGCTTGTTCTTGACTGCCCCCGCTTTGTTTAGTGTGTATGTTTTAGTGACAGCCGATCGTAAACCAGAACGAGTCCTTTCAACATTCACGTCCAATACAGAGCCTTCTCCTTCTCCTGACAGTAGTGGTTGGTTGGTTCTGAGACGCTTCATGCAACTTTATTGATCACATTTTTTAGTGTTCAACTATCACTTGAAATGAATATATATATATATATTATATATATATATATATATATATATATATATATATATATATATATATATATATATATATATATATATATATATAAAACACGCATTTTGTGATAAACAACACTTATATTAATCAGTAGTAATAGTCCGAAATGTAAGAGATCACAAAAACACGTCCTCAATCTCCAAGATCGTAACACAACCTTGGAGGAGACGTGAGTAGGTGGATGACTAGGAGGAGGATGTGAAGGAGGAATTGTATGGTATTATTTGTGTGTGTGGTGTATACATAGGAGGAGGATGCGAAGGAGGAATGGTATGGTATTATTTGTGTGTATGGTCAGCAGAGATACAATTGTCAAAGACTCGACCACATCCCCTCCGCCAGGGAGAGCGGTCAATCCTGGAGGGACCAGGAGGAGATGCGGTGCCCGAGGCAAGAGCAGGGGAGAGGAGGGAATAGTGGAAGGTTAGCCACTCCCTCATGATACACGCAGGCGGTGTGCAGAGAGTTAGCACTCTAATCACGATACCACCACACCTCATGGAGCCAGAGCACAGTTGAGTAGACACTCAACAGGCCACGTTTTGCCAGCAGCGTGCGATGTGAGGTAACACGCACGAAGGAGAAGGTCACCCCGCGTGGTGTGTAACCACGGGAGAGATGTTCGGCAGACGGGAGACTGGACTTGGGGCGTTCACATCGTTTAGAATAACGTTAGGAGTTTATGTTCACTAGTAGATAGAGTTAGCATAGGGTTAGCAGTTTGTGTTAGATAATTCTGTGGCTGTATATTGTGTATTGCATTAGCGACTGTTTACCGCTTGTAAGCGAGCCAACGGCAATAAAATGGACCATGCATTTTGCCTCCCACACGACTTGCAAGTTGTCTTGTATGGGTGTGTGAGAAGTACCCGATGATGCCTGTCAGTTAAGTTGTTGACAGGCCAGGGTAATTGTGGTTGTCAGAAGTGAAGCTTGAATGTAATATTCAAGCTACTCCACTCGTCCACGAGGCTCTAGACTAGGGTTTAATTTGTGTAGTGACGGTGATTTGTGCAGACGGGAGAAATTTTGCAGGCTAGAAATGTGCCTATCGTGACGTATTAAACTGTTTAATTGTGTTTATGAAATATTTATTTAGTCAAAGTATGTATTCATGAAAGCTGTAAGTATTAATATTCTTGTTTTCTCATATTTATTTATATATTTACCTTTTTGTTGAGAAATGAGTACCAAAAATGATTCACGGCGGAGCGATACAAAGCCAGCCAACAATATCGATTTTTCATCGCGCTGTGCTGTGACGTCAGATGATTGACAAACAGTCGTCTGGGCTCATTAGCATACAGCAATCGAGTGTGTAGAGAATTGCTAAACGGCTGCCCGCCTGAATCGGTACGTTATATCATTTAATATTTATTTATTTCAACTACTAAAGGAATATATTTATTTATTTAAACATTATGATGTTATTTTTATTTCTTTAAAAGCAGATATGCATATTTTCGGTCATATTTTCCCTGTGTTTACCGTCACGATGGAACTATTTTTTGGCCAGGCAGATGATACTTGCCTGCACAACACGTACAGAAATTAAATAGATTAGTAACGTAAGGCAATAACTGATAGAGCAAAGACAGGACATTGACATTTAATTTATTTAATACATATTCTAGTTGTTCGTGAATCTGTCTGTCATTGTCTAAGTCATTGTCCTTAGGGGTCTGGGTTAACATATCGTGTAATAGGCCTGATTACTACGGCCCTGCATATCAAAGGGCGAACTACACCTGATTACGGCCCTGTGTACCAAATATAGTTTGCTGGTAACGACACGTGTCTCCACCCTAAAGTACCAAGGTGACCTGTGGCAAGGGAGTTCCGTTCCCCGATCCTCGGGAACGTTAAAGCTGAGTACACTTATATATTTTGGCATGCAATTTGATTAATAGTGCATCTCTTTTTCAGCTTGTAACGCATTGACATATTTGTATACTCTGTTTTTCTGCAAGATAAATCTGGGCAGGGTATAAACAGAAAGCACAACTGATAGTGATCAGATAAGAACAAACATAACATATCAAAGATAAATAACTGATTAAAGTCATTATTGCCTATCACTGTTAGCCAAGTACTAAAGTAAGATGGCAACTTTATCAGATTTCATAAAAGCAGGCAAAGAACTAGAATTAACAGGAAAAGAACTACAACAATATGCAGATCAGAAATTTAAAGAAGCAAAAGAAGAACAAACACGAAAAGAGAATGCGGAGAGGGACGAACGCGCACGAGAAAGAGAACAAGAAAGACAGCATCAAAAAGAGATTGCTCAACTAGCTGAGATAACAAAACAGAAACAACTAGAAGATGATAAACTGATAAAACAAAAAGAATTGGAAGTTAAACAACAACAATTAGAACATGATAAAGAAATAAAACAAAAAGAATTGGAAGTTAAACAACAACAATTAGAACATGATAAAGCAATAAAACAAAAAGAAATGGAAGTTAAGCAACAACAATTACAACAGGATAAGGAAATAAAACAGAAAGAGTTAGAAGTAAGGCAAAAGCAATTAGATCAGGACAGAGAACTAAAAGAAAAACAGATTCAAGTAGAATCAGAGACAGTTGAAAATGAAAAGCATGGACGTAGAGTCACACTCAGAGATCTCTGCCACTAAACTAAGAAGTCAACAAGAAGAAAATAAGTTTAATAAATACAAGAATATTATCAAACCATATTGTAAAGAAGACTCAATATCAGCATGGACAGAGAATGTAGAATATCAATTTAAATACCACCAAGTGCCATTAGAGATGTGGGCCCCAATTTATACAAAAAATCTCAGTGGTGAGCCCCTCAAAGTAATAGAAACCATACCAACAGAGCTTAGATCTAGCTATCAATACATCCATGATAGGATTATGCAGCACTTTTTACTTGATGCCCCTGGGTATCAGGTTCAGTTCTCAAATCTAAAACCTAAACCTAGTGAAACCTTTATTGATTATGTTTCAAATGTACAGAGTGTACTAAACAGGTGGCTTAAAGCAGCTAACATAGGAAAAGACTTTGATAGATTAAAAACTTAATTACTATGGATAAGATTATATCCACCATTCCTTCTCCGTTTGCCAAATTTTTGCAGCAGTCAGACATTGAAAACATAGAGCAGTTTGAAAAGAAAGGATCAGCATATTTTTCTTCTAACAGAGATGTGTTTAAGACCTCAAATGACTCTGAAATAGTTTCCTTTGTCAAAGACCAAACTAAAAACTACCAAAGTAATAGGAAACCTTATCAGAAATACGATAAGAAAGATAGGAAAATGGGAAAATGTATCCATTGTCACCTTTTACATGACACTTATGCTATGTGTGACAAATCGCCAAATTATCCGGCGCATCTTGAAAATGTGATCAAGAAACAGCAAAGTAAAAGATCTGCATACAGGCGTGCAATCAAATGTTTTTTTTGGTTCCTGTTATGGCCATTATAGTAATAAGTGCCTTGGCCGGCAGCGTATGAAAGCCAGTAATGCCATTTTGATTGACACCTCTTCAGATGGTGGTAGTGAGAATGAATCTGAGAGTGAAAGTGACTTACCTAATAACCAAGCAGAAAATGTTTGTGGTGCATACGATATGTTGAGCTTCGACAGCTGTGAACGATGTCACCAATTCCATACAGACGCGAAACTAGAATATGGACATACAGTACTATGCTCATCTGAGAGTGTAAACGCAGCAGTAGCCTCCAGAGGCAATCTTGTGTTCCACAATGCGATGGTCAATGATGTAGCATGCCAGTGTTTGCTGGACAGCGGCAGTACCCTTATTGGTCTTCGGAAAGAACTGGTGAATCCGGGTGATTACACAGGTGATACTGTCAAATGCCGTACCTTTTCGGGTAACATTGAAATCTACCCTTTGGCAAAAGCCCAGATTGACTCTCCTTTTCTCTCTGGTACCTTTACCTGTGCAATACTGAACAACCCTTGTACTGATTTAATTCTGGGGTGCTTACCCCAACTAAAACATTGTACGATTGATGAAATAGTTGCATGGGAAAAAGTAAAGGCAACTATTACAACAGCCAAAACAGACACTTCAAAACATCATAACATATTACAAGATGAGACACTACTGATGCTTTCTACAACCAGCACAGATGACACAAACAAACAGAAACTTTTACACCACCAGAAATCTACTCTTAATGTGTCTCCATACTTAAAATTGTTAAAGGTCAAAGCCAGAGTGACCAAAAATGCATCTTGTTTATTTAGACGTAAGAGTGGCATTTCAACCAGATGTTATACTACAGGTAACCATAAACAGGTGTTACCTGAACAAAACCGTGTAACTGGGCTAAAGAATGCACATAAAACACCGTGTGCTGGTCATCTTGCATACAACAATAACAGGCCAGGGTTTTTTAATAATATAAAACTATTTTGTCATAATGTATTTGCTTGTAATGTCTGTCAACAATTAGTACGAAAGTTTAAGGGTGGACATCCTACAGCTGAAGTACAACCCTCTACACTGGCACCCAAGCCATTTGATAGAGGAAGGGTCAGTTCTACCACAAGCACACAAACAAAGGTGCGAAACCAAGTGATCTTGAACTTGATCAAGACAGATTTAGGCTACTTCCATACAAACGAAATGGCAAGGACCATTCAAGGTGGCACATAACCATGGTACATGTTGACTATGAAATATCGATAAACAGACACTTAGAGATATTCCATGTCAACATGCGGAAACCTCACTTTTCAAGACAAGAGACAGAAGTAGTGACAGACGAACAGAGTGCACCAACACCTAGTGATCAGACGACAGACATACATAGCGCAACTACACTAGTTAGTGAGACTGGCAAATCCGACGAGGGGCATACATGTAGTGAACTTATAGAATACACAGGAATAAATCAGAATACTGATGACTGGACAATACACCTACTGAAACTGAGACATGCCTGTGACAGAGTGCGACTCCTCGGTCTCACTGTCAAACCAAGCAAAGTCAAATTATGCCTAAAATAAATTCATTTTTGGGTCATGTCATTTCTCAAGTCCAACTGTAGACTGACCTGAAAAGTAGTACCAAAATTATGAATCTGACCATGTCTAACAGAAGGAAACAGGTCAGAAACCTTTTGGGATTAGTAAATTACTCAGAAATTACAATTATATTTTCCAATGTCTTAAAATCTTCTGGAAATGAAATGTGAAAGATGCATTATTAATTTCTGCATTGTCAAAATTGAAAATTCTTTTTAGTAATGTTCCCATCCTCCGCTTGCCTAATCCTGGGCTCGTTTATTATCTTAGGACAGATGCCAGCAGGATCTCCATCGCTGCAGTCCTAGGCCAATTTTATGAGGGCATCTTCCATCCGATTTGTTACGTGAGCCGTAAAATAACACCTGCCGAGTCCAGATATTCGATAGCAGAACTGGAAGCCCTCAGCGTCATCTATTCAGTGAGGAAGCTCCATCGATTTCTGGCGGGTGTACACTTCATTGTCCAGACAGATAATTCTCCCATTACGGTCATCCAAACTGGGGTGCACAGAAACGACCGGATATACAGGTGGTCTCTGATACTTCAGAACTATACGTTTAGTATAGAACATATCAAGGGTAAGGACAACATCCTGGCTGATACCCTCAGTAGACCATCTGAGGTAATAATACCTGAAATCCCACATAATAATGTAGAGTGATAGTTAGTACATGAATACAGTACAATATGCTATGTAAAATAGGTTACATATACACCCATGGTGTGCTTAAGAGTGTACCAAGTACAACGAACTATCATGTGTCCGTAGACATTAACTTAAGAACTGTGCTACAGAACTTAGATACTACCGTGTGAATCAGGACAGCTCATTTCCAACTAAGCTCCAGTCCGGTGTATCATTTGTGTGAAATGTAGAAAACAGTGTCAGAACAGTGCTTAATTTCAGACACATAAAGACTAAGCTACGACACCAGCGAATCTCTACACGTGCACTACCGATGAACATTATTATGACCGTAAAATGTATTTCAGATACCCAGGCAAATTATGTAGTTATATTGTGCCTATACCAATATTCAAACATGAAGGCAACTACTAACCTGAGAGAACTGAATACTGTGTATATAAACTTAATGTGATATGTAAGATAATATTTTAACATAGTGATAGATGAGAGATAGAATTAGGTAATATAATAAGTCTCATTTATTTAAATAGTATAGTTAGTACAGTAATCAACCCAGCTATTTAGCTTAAAATATTAGGTTAGACGTAAAAAAAGAGGTAATTACAAGCTAAAGTAAAATTTTAATAGAAATAGTACCATTTAGAGTGTTACATTTCATTTAGCTTTAGTTTAGGTTAGTTTATTCCATATTAAGGAAAACCATACCATCGATCAAACATTACCAATAATTAGTATTATCATGTTACATACATCATTTACATAATTTAGATTAAGAACATTAATCATATGATTCATTTTCAATCTAACAACATTAGATAGTATAGTATTAGAAAAGTACATAATTTATGTTCATATCATCCAGGTAATTAAGGTACATAACTCATATCACACTAATTACATTTAAATAGTTACATTACATCCCTTAGATTAGATAAACATAACGAGTAGGATAAACAGATAATATAATTAACATAATAGAACTTAGGTAACACATTAAATACTTAGTTATAAAAGGAGAATAGTTTATTATAATATAAAATATGATACTTTAGGTTAGTGTAACATACTAGATGATGAGATCAAAGGGACAAGCCATCAACCCTGTCTCGCCCATGTAAATATAATGTACATATATGACTCGTGCAATGACTAGCGCACAGTCATGAGGCTCAATCATCTCAAACTGAGCCAAACGTGTACAGTCTCACTCCAAGGTTTTTAAATAAGCAGAAGAATAAGTATGGAGGGATGAGTGATGTGTGATAGAAGTAAGGGTGAAAGGAGTATGACAGAAGTGTGAAAGTGAGAATGAATGAAAGATAGACGGGAGAGAATGCAAGCAGTCAGCAAATTCTTCTGCTGCCTGCCACGACTTTTAATATGTGGTTGCGTTAATGTTGGTTTTCGCTAGGGAAATTGTGTTGGTGTGAATGTGTTGTCTGTGATATAGTTTAGAACTTAGAATACAGTATTTTGGGTTTCATAACAATGGAATGTAGTCACGAATTAGTGTTATACACCTGTTTGTGGCCACATTGAACAGATTTATGACACTCAAAAAACTAACATACATACACAGATAAAGTAGAAATATAGGGTAGAAGTTAGATTAGTAGAGTTATTCCATCCAAACACGCAAACAACCAGAAAAACAAACATATAAATTGCATACACTATTTGTAGATCAAAGGCAGATAACTTTGGGGCCAGGGGACATAATAGACAACGAAGAACTAAATTAACAGTGTAATGAAGTCTTACGCGCGGAAGCGAAGGAGGTAAAGTCTGTCGCACACACTCTTGTAGAATGGTTGTTAAATATTATATGGGGGGCATGAAGCAATTCATGTGTTGACCCTAAGAAAGTCAACTTTGTATGGGTAGTAAGTTAATTTACTATGTGAGGGCAGGTCTTATAAGACAACGGTCCGGTTCAGACATACCTCTGATAAATATAATATAGCATGTGAGAAGGGGCTCACGCCAACCAGGCAAGTTTGTGGCGATTGCCAGTAGCCAAGTGAGGCTTTACTACATTGTGACAATAGTTGTTAATAGTCTATTGGAAAGCCCAGAGCCAGGTTATCTAGAGTCTTTGACAAAAATTAGAGACACTAATTTTTTGTGTAGAAACCTCCTTGCGTCACAACCAATAAGTGAAAGTTGATGACGCAACACAAGAGGGGCGGGTGTGTGTCAAAGACTCGACCACATCCCCTCCGCCAGGGAGAGCGGTCAATCCTGGAGGGACCAGGAGGAGATGCGGTGCCCGAGGCAAGAGCAGGGGAGAGGAGGGAATAGTGGAAGGTTAGCCACTCCCTCATGATACACGCAGGCGGTGTGCAGAGAGTTAGCACTCTAATCACGATACCACCACACCTCATGGAGCCAGAGCACAGTTGAGTAGACACTCAACAGGCCACGTTTTGCCAGCAGCGTGCGATGTGAGGTAACACGCACGAAGGAGAAGGTCACCCCGCGTGGTGTGTAACCACGGGAGAGATGTTCGGCAGACGGGAGACTGGACTTGGGGCGTTCACATCGTTTAGAATAACGTTAGGAGTTTATGTTCACTAGTAGATAGAGTTAGCATAGGGTTAGCAGTTTGTGTTAGATAATTCTGTGGCTGTATATTGTGTATTGCATTAGCGACTGTTTACCGCTTGTAAGCGAGCCAACGGCAATAAAATGGACCATGCATTTTGCCTCCCACACGACTTGCAAGTTGTCTTGTATGGTGTAATGAGAATAATGACAAATATACTTCAGTTAATTTTATGTAAATATTATAACCCTGAATACATTTTATTATCTTTTAGAATTTCAAATATGATTCTATTAAATATTTGTAATTAAGATTCCAATTGTAAATATACTATGATTTAACATGATATGTATTCATTCATCATTTACTTTTTTTTTTTGAACTTATTAATGACATTAAGCAATACTTAAAATGGATCCCTCCATACTTTCATTTATTTTGGTTGATATGTCAAATTGAGAATGGCATATAAATTGATTGGAACCTTCACAACATATAATTTTTCCCAATAAAAATACACTTTTTCTCAATATAATTAAACAAACTGATTAAAGTTTATTACCGATATGGAATTTATATGGATAACGTAGAGTAGACACGATTGTAAAATTACTATAATTTTTACATTTTTTATTTTTATTTACAATTTACCTTATTATGATGATAGTAAATTATTAATAGATTTTAACATTAGAGGTTTTAACTATTCTTATTGTTTTTTACCATTCATTAATGTACACTTCATGGATAATTTTTGTTTTTATATATACAAATTTAACTATTGAATACACACAAAATTTTACATTAAAACTTACTCTTTCATAAGATACCTTTGAATTGGTAATTATCAACTATGGATAAAAATACAAAGAATTTATTATTTAATTGTAATACAGATGATATTAATTATGTACATTTAAAGTTTAATGTCAGTTTCAGTGTTTCACTATACATTATATAAATAGACTAATATATAAAAATAACCATAATATATTAAAATGATATATATATTGAAAAACTAAATAAGTCATTATGTTAGTATACTAGAAATTTTAAATTATATACTGGACCAAACAATTATATAAAACATGTGTTTATACATTACAGAAATATAGATTTGGCAATGTATTTACATAGCCATGGTTAAATATTATGGACATAATACAAACTGGGACATATATAAAACATTACATATGCTGGTACAAACTTATTGATTTCAAAATTTTAAATATAGAATATTTTAATATAATCCAGGGTTTTATATATTTAATTGGAAGACAGTACATACATGGCAACTAAATTTTACATAATAAGTTATTAAATACAACTTTAAATCAAAACCAAATGAAAATAGATGGATTTCTAAAAGATCAATTTTTGGACCTAAACGTTACATTTTATATTACCCATATTTACAACCAATATAATTTACATATTTATTGATAGCTTTATATATATTAAATTTGAATGGGTAATTGGTATATTATCTTATTTAAAGAAACTATAAAATATATGTTCACTGATAAATTCATTAAATATTATTAGCATACATTATGATAAGGTACAAATAGCATACGTTTGATTCCTTAGTTATGATGTATTTAAGATACTTGAAATTTATTAATTTTTAAGTTATTATTGCAAAGATTGAATTTTAATCACATGGTTGATCATTTACGCACTGATGGTATAATTTGGTAATTAGTAGTTAAACATTTTAAGTCTATAAGTATCCATAGTTACAAATTTATGTTTACATACATACCTCAAACTTGGATACAATATATACATACAAGATTACTTTGTTATGTATCTAATGTCATACATACATATCTTTATTACTAATATAAACTAATAACATACATTACATTTTAAATATAATAATATAATAATTCTATCAGCTCTACATAGATCATAATATTAAACATATATACATCTTTATACATAATAATAATACTGTATAACAAATTAATATTGGTATAATATGACCATTATACATACAACAGTTTACATACATACATACATACACTATTTACATTAACATATCAACATACACACAGACAATACATACATACATAATATGAATACATATCATACATACATACATTATGTCCTGATCGAAAATTTATGATTTATTTATACATATTAAACATCAGATATTACTACATATCACAGGTATACATAACATACATATCCACTAATGCATAATACATATATAATACTACATAGAATACTCATACATCATGATATATAAATACCTATGAGGAATACATACATACATCATTGGCATTCATTACATAATATACATACATACATAAGATCATACATACACATACATACATTACATACAACATTTATTACATACATACATACATACATACAATTACATACATACATACATAACATTACATACATACATACTACATACATAACATATGTTACATACATTGTACTTTACACTTTGGTAAGTATAACATTATATTATTCATAATCATATATATAATGGGTGTGTAGAACATAACCGATGATGTACAGTAAGTGTGACAACAATGTGCCTGAAAATGCAATAACCGCCATGAAATAATACATTTTGCACTAATAGATTTTAACAGCCAAATAGAATTGATTATTAAGCTTTTATAGTTAAAAATTAAATATACATACGTACATACACACACAGAATACATACTTGTGTACGTGCCTGCGTGCCTGCGTGCTTGCATTCCTGCCTGCGTGTGAGCGCGCGTGAGTGCGTGCATACATGCATGCATACATACATACATACATACATACATACATACATACATACATACATACATACATACATACATACATACATACATACATACACACACAAACATACATACATACATACATACATACACACACACACACATACATACATACATACATACATACATACATACATACATACACATACATACATACATACATACATACATACATACATAAATACATACATACATACATACATACATACATACATACATACATACATACATACATACATACATACATACATACATACATACATACATACATACATACATACATACATACATACATACATACATACATACATACATACATACATACATACATACATACATACATACATACATACATACATACATACATACATACATACATAGTGACTATATGATTCCTCATGTTCATTGTACTTTCAGGTACTATTGGTAAGTATACTTTCTATTCTTATATATTCAATACATAATCTAGGACACTATTACAAAGCGCTATAGATGTAAAGTCAGATGTGTACTTATGCTTTATAGACTGCACAAAAGCATTTGACAATGTAAAGCATGATGCAATAATACAATTCCTAAGGCAAATGAACATTGTGTGTAAAGATCTGCGAATAATAAAAAAGATATATTGGCAGCGAATAGTAGAAAATATCTTTGGGATTAATGGCGCCTGGAGTGATACTGACCACACACATACATACACACACACACACACACACACACATATATACATACATACATACATACATACATACATACATACATACATACATACATACATACATACATACATACACACACACACACACACACACACACATACATACATACATACATACATACATACATACATACATACATACATACATACATACATACATACATACATACATACATACAAAAATACATACATACATACATACATACATACATACATACATACATACATACATACATACATACATACATACATACATACATACATACATACATACATACATACATACATACATACATACATACATACATACATACATACATACATACATACATACATACATACATACATACATACATACATACATACATACATACATACATACATACATACATACATACATACATACATACATACATACATACATACATACATACATACATACATACATACATACATACATACATACATACATACATACATACATACATACATACATACATACATACATACATACATACATACATACATACATACATACATACATACATACATACATACATACATACATACATACATACATACATACATACATACATACATACATACATACATACATACATACATACATACATACATACATACATACATACATACATACATACATACATACATACATACATACATACATACATACATACATACATACATACATACATACATACATACATACATACATACATACATACATACATACATACATACATACATACATACATACATACATACATACATACATACATACATACATACATACATACATACATACATACATACATACATACATACATACATACATACATACATACATACATACATACATACATACATACATACATACATACATACATACATACATACATACATACATACATACATACATACATACATACATACATACATACATACATACATACATACATACATACATACATACATACATACATACATACATACATACATACATACATACATACATACATACATACATACATACATACATACATACATATATACATACATACATACATACATACATACATACATACATACATACATACATACATACATACATACATACATACATACATACATACATACATACATACATACATACATACATGCCCTCCTTCTCTATTTCCTCTCATACATTCTTTCATTCAACATCTGTTATGAAGCTATTCTTTGACAACAAAAGAACAATAAGCATTAAAACGCATGAAAAATAGTCAATAATACATGACTCGTTGAGGCAATGTTACATGGGCATCATAAATACCCAAGGCGGGTGTAACGTGCCACACATATGGGCATATTTTTTTTTTCTGACTAGTTGTCTTTCGAGATGACAGACAGACAGACAGACAGACAGACAGACAGACAGACAGACAGACAGACAGACAGACAGACAGACAGACAGACAGACAGACAGACAGACAGACAGACATGGTGACTATATCATTTCTAATGTTCATTGTAATTTCAGGTCAGATTCGTAAGTAAAAATCAATTTATGCTATATGGATGTCTATATATCTATGTATAGGCCATTATTAGCAAGAGCTATAGAAGTAAAAGCAGATCTGTATTTATGCTTCATGTCTCTCTGGCTGTGGGGTTACAACACTTTCTCTCTGTAATCCCGTTTATCACGCAGAGTCTCGTCGCGGAGCGAGAGCTGAGGCGGTTCGACCCCCGCTCGTGACTTGCGGGATACTGAGCCGGCCGCTCAGAAAGCAATGGCAAACTACTGAGCGTAATATTGCCAAGAGATTAACATACAGCTGAAAGATTCTGGTGTTGACAGCTAAGTCCTGTAAAGGATATGCTTAAAAAAAAGAAAAAAAAAAAAGACAAGAACAAAAAATTGATAATGTGAAGAATTGTGAAAAATAAAATTGCTGTAGCAAATGAACATTGACTGCAACGATTTGCGAATAATAATTTTTTTTTTTTTTAAATATTTTCGCAGCAAACAGCAGCCATGTGAATTAATACGTTATAGGAACATTTTAGTGTATAAACAAGGTCGTCAGACATGATTGTGCATTGTCTCCTGATTTGTTATTATTGCACAGTGATTACGTAATGAGATCTACAGAAAATATGCCAGGGTTTCTGGTTGGTGGACATAATATAAATAACTTACGTTATGCTGATGACACCGTCTTCATAACAACAATTCAGAAGGTTGTACAGGAAATGATAGATACAGTGGTTGTAGACAGTAAATAAAAATGTTTAAATTTCACGTGATAGAATGTCCATGTGCTAAACAATAACATATTGTGAACAAACATTCACAAATTCAGGAACGTGCCTTTGCTGTGTATGGATGCGACCCGGAATCGTACTCACAACCTTCTGAGCCCGAATCAAACGGCTTGACTACGCCACGGAGCCTCCCGATTAGGAATTTTAATAAGGAAGCCCATAAAACTCTGTGGCGATGGTGTTACGGAGATTCGTAATGCAGCTTACCCATGTTCGAAACATAGCGGTGACCCATTTGGCAGCAGACCGTGTTGCGCTGGTATTTACGTACTGGTATGGGAGCCGGTCATTCAGAAAGCAATGGTAAACTACTGAACGTAAAAAAAAAAAAAAAAACTTGCCAAGACATCAAAAACGGCAGTACAATGTTGATGTTGACTGCAACGTCCTTTAAGGGATATGTAACTTTAAGAAAATAAAACAAATAAATAAATAAATAAAAGGGTACTCTCTCTCTCTCTCTCTCTCTCTCTCTCTCTCTCTCTCTCTCTCTCTCTCTCTCTCTCTCTCTCTCTCTCTCTCTCTCTCTCTCTCTCTCTCTATTTATGCTTCATCTCCTCAACGCAAGGTACGGGGGTAGGAGGGAGGAGGAGATGAAATGAGATATGAAGAGATGGTCCAAATTAAATTACTGGCCTCATTGATCTCAATCTCAAGCCGCGGTAATTTAATAGCTATATGGTCAAGGTTACGACTAACAACGAGGCGGATTCAAATTTTTCCTTTGACTTGGGCACTCTGGTCGACTCAGTCTAATATGCATACCAAGGAATGTCTTTGGAAGTAATAGCGCCTCTCATGATCCCAGTGATGATTGTTATAGTGACCTCAGACTACGTACAGGAACATTGAGGTTAAAGCTGAAGAAAGTCAAGTATATAACAGGAAACACTAAATATGCTTTGTGTACATTGAGTAATGACAAGGAAATACAAAACAAATTCAACATAGAAGTACAGAACAGATTTGATATATTGTCTGATCTAGAGATAATATTCCAGGAAGTGAATGATCAATGGGAAATGTCAAAGAATTCAATCAGATTGGCTGCAGAAACAACTATTCCAAAATTAAAGAAGGTGGGTCGTAAGAAATGGATGACTGAAGAAATTTGACACCTAATGGAAACAAGAAGACTCAACAAAAATAATTCTGCCAAATATGAAGAAATTCACAGACAAGTCAGAATATTATGTAGGAAGGCAAAAGAATCATGGCTTGAGGAAAAGTGATTAGAAATTGTAAAACAACACAACAGTCAAAATACCAAATTAGTGCACACAAAAATTCAGCAACTTACTAATAAAAGAACAAGTACATCAACAGGTTGTCTAAAAACTAATGATAACAAAATCATAATAGAAAAAGATCAGATTCTACATGTATGGACAGATTATGTGAAAAACCTGTATAATGATAACAGAGAGGAAGAGTATAATATTGGATTTAATCATGAAGGACCACCAATTTTAAAGATGGAGGTTCAAAATGTTCTTAAGCATATGAAAGCTGGCAAGGCCCCCGGTGCAGATAACATCACAACAGAAATGATTAAAGCTTTAGAAGAATTTGGATTAGAGCAAGTCACCAGACTGCTGAACACATTATATGATACTGGAGATATACCTTCTGAATTATGTAATTCTGTATTTATTGCAATCCCAAAGAAATCAGGAACCTTGGAATGTGATCAACATAGAACAATTAGTATAATGAGTCACATCACAAAGATTTTGTTACGAATTATCATGCAAAGAGTGAGGAAGAAAATACAACCTGAAATAGGGGAAGAACAATTTGGGTTTGTAGAAGGAAAGGGTACAGTAAATGCTGTGTATATGCTGCGAACAGTTATTGAACGTGCTATAGAAGTAAACAAGGATATACATCTTTGCTTTATTGACTACACAAAGGCTTTTGATAGAGTTAGACATGTCAACATGGTGGATATGCTTGCAGATCTACAAATTGATGGGAAAGACATTAGACTTATAAAAAAACATATATTGGAAACAACAAGCTGCCATAAGGATTGATAATGAAGTGGGGACAATATCAACCTATTAAGAGAGGTGTTAGGCAGGGATGTGTAATGTCTCCAGATCTTTTTTCCCTATACAGTGAAAATATTTTCAGAAATGTAGAAGATATAAATGGAATCAGCATTGGAGGAAGAAACATCAATAACATTAGATATGCAGATGATACAGTATTGATTGCAGACAATGCACAGGATCTGCAACAATTAGTAGACGCGGTTGTTGTACACAGTGAGCAGCTGGGGTTGGAATTAAATTGTAAGAAGACACAGGTTATGGTCGTTACTAGGAAGAATGAAGTACCACAATGTAATATACAAGTAAATGGGAATATTCTTCAACAAGTGAATCGATACAATTATCTCGGAGCAGTCATAACATCTGATGGAAGATGCCTTGAAGAGATTAGAACAAAAATCGCCATGGCGAAAGTAGCCTTTAGCAAGATGAAAAACATTCTAACGAATAAAAAGATGTGAATTGAAACGAGAAAAAGAGTGTTGAGGGGGTACATAGAGCCTGTTCTTTTGTATGGATGTGAAACTTGGACAATGTGCAGTCAAGCTGAAAAACATTTGATGGCTACAGAAATGTGGTTTCTGAGGAAAATGCAAATAGTACCATGGACAGATAGAAAGCTAATGACCAAGTACTACGGGAGACAAATGAAAATCGTAGACTGATTAGAGAAATTAGACGAAGACAGCCGAAATTGTTTTGACATGTTATAAGAAGAAATGGATTGGAGAACTTATTGACAACTGGTAAGATCGAGGGGAACAGACCAAGAGGAAGACCGAGAGAAAAATACCTGGATGGCTTGGCCACGTTGCATGGGCGAGACAGGAACACTGAGGTGATCGAATGAAATGGCGAGTCGTGACCGCCCACTTTTTTCGGCATGGCACATGATTGATTGATTGATTGAACATGTTTTTCTGTTTGCACAAATCTGGCTTGCTTTGATTGAGTATAATTGCTTATGCAAACATTAACCAGCGAGTATTTTGTGTGTTAAACACCACGCGAAAGGCAATGTCTCTGTCAACTACATGGCCCCTTTCGATAATGTGCCCACCAACTGAAGACGCGGGGAGCTTCCGGTGTGTTGGCTCCACTAGGCTAGCATCGCCTGCGTGTCGTATCATCTCGACCCATTGAGGTGCGTGTTCTGACACTCTTTTTTCAGATGTCTCTCTGTTCTACTGATGTAGAAGGCCTGTCATCTACATGTGAATTGGCAAATACAATTGAATTTGGCGTACAGAGGAGCAAGCCTTGTGACCGCTGCTGTGGGAATCGGTATGGTTCTATATCTATTGACTGGAGTTGCAGCACAGAATGTTCGGCCTACTCCTGTAGTAAGCCGGTCTTGTAGACGTTGCATTAGGTCACCCCCTCGAAAGGTTAGCTGGATGAATACCTTGAGTTTAGGGACTGTAGTTACGTCTGGTTTTGGTTTGGGCTGTTGGCAGTGGCGCTTTATAAATCCTGTGAAGTACCCATTCAGGTTTAAGGCATTCTTCAGAGTTTCAAATTCCTCTGTCAGTTTGTCCTGGGTGCATATCTTTCTAGCACGGTCAAACAGGGCCCGCACTAAGTCCCGTTTATACTGGACAGGTGTGAAGCTCTGAAAATATGGTATTGGCCAGTCCATGTTCCTTTGCGGTACACCAATCTTTGAATTGTGCCGTCTGCTCTACGTCTCATTAGAATATCTAAGAACGGCAATGCTTCGTTGTGTTCGTATTTCATAGATAGAGAGATGTTTTTATGCGTCATGTTCATTATGGCCTGGAACGATGTTGCTTGTAGCTCGTCTGTGGTGATAATTAGTATATCGTCGACATAACGACGGTAGAAGGCCAAGTTGTTAATGTCTGAGGATCTCTTTTCTTCTTAATGTGCCATGAAGATTTCCGCTAGAATAGGACCAAGAGGACTCCCCATGGCCACTCCGTCAATTTGGCGGTATGACTTATTTAGACAATTGAATTGTATGTTGGCGGTACATAGTAGTAGTAGCCTCTCCAGAATAGGTGTTGGTATGCCTAATTTTAGTTGTTTGTCTGTAATGCGTTCCCTTATTATTTTCACAGTCTCCTCTAATGGAACTTTGGTGAATCGGGAGGCTATATCCATGGATGCCATGTGTTTATTATTTATGTCCATAGTATCCAATAATTCCACCATTTCGAATGTATCTTTGAGTATTTTGGGATCGAAGGATTGTCGTACTGGCTTTAAAATTTCGGCCAGCCATCTCGCCATTCGGTGTTGTGCAGAGTTAACCATGGACAGGATAGATCTTAGCGGGATGCCGGGCTTGTGAAGTTTAGGTAGACCGTACATCTGAGGAATTTTGGAGCCACGTGGTGTGAGCGTTTTTGCAGTTGCCTCACTGATGAGTCACGCATTCACAAGTGACTGGATCTCTTTCCTCATTATTGCATCCAGGTCCTCCGATTTGTTTACGTTTTGATTGGTGGGTTCCAATGTTGTACACATATTACACAGGAAATCAATTCGGGTACCTTTTGAGGCCACTAAAACAGTTCATATATAAACACTAATCTCTACTTCCTTCTTCTCCTTCTATGAGGGTCAAACAATACTATGTGTGTTTATTTATTAACTGACGTAGAGGCCTCGAAGGGTTCCCTAATTGATTTCCAGACTAGTAATATAATTACAAAAGTGGAACGTGTGTATTGCATAGTATTAAAAAAGGACTGTTGTCGAATGCATGGATACCTGGCATATACACTTCTAATTTTTAAGGATTTACCTAGATACACTGACCGGTTCATATACGAGAAAGCGAACGAGCAGATTAGTTAGTAACTAGACAATCAGCAGTCTGAACACTCGCAAGGAATACGGCAAACATTCTAAAGACTACCTCTGATCGAATTATGTTGGAGGTTCAACATAAGTGAGGATGCGTGCATTTGAATTTAGCCCTGAGTCTGGAAAGCTGGGACGAGTGAGAGCAAACATTGAAATGTTTATAATAGGCGTGTTACTGGACGATGAACATCTATGTCTTGATTTTCTACTGGAGACCGATTATCTATATATTTGCCGTGGGTGCTGCGATGACGATTTTTAAATCACTCAACAGATCAGAATTACATTTCCTCAGCAATATATGGTAATAACAAATTTAGCACAAGAAAACGTTATGTTGAGGTCCTGAGGAAACAATCGAATACAACTTCAATTAATCGTCACTCGTTTAACCGCCAGTTACTGTTATCCCTCATCGTCGTAAAAAATGCATGATTATCAATATAATGACGCTGTTTTCAATGTTTCCTGGGCTGACTTTACAGTATGTAACCGAAAGAATGGTGGAATAAATTCTTGCTTGAACCTATTGACGAAGCTGAAGGAACTGAGACTGTTAGTCTTGACGAAATTGTGCAACTGTGCAACAATGTAGGGCCAGACAGTGAAAACATTACGCCAGAAGAAGTAACACATTGATTAGAATGTGACGAAATGGATGGAGGCTGTTAACATTTAAACGATGATGAAATTGTTTCTAGGTGACTATTTGATGACGATGAAGGATCAGTCAATAAAGCAGAGTTGTAGATCTTTGTTTACTTCTATATAACGTTCAATTACTGTTCTCAGTATGTACACAGCATTTACTGTACCCTTGCCGTCTACAAAACTGCATTGTCCCTGTCCTATTTCAGGTAGTATTTCCTTCCTAACTCTTTGCATGCTAAATCATAGCAAAATCTTCGTGATACGACTCATTATACTAATTGTTCTATGTTGATCACATTCCAAGGCTTCTGATTTCTTTGGGATTGCATTAAATTCATAATTACTAATTCATGATGTATAACTCCAGTATCATATATGGTATTCAGGAGTTTGTTAACTGTACACATTCCTTATTGTTCTAAAGCATTAATCATTTCTGTTGTGATGCTGTCTGAACCGGGGGTCTTGTCAGATTTCATATGGTTGAGAGAATTCTGAACCCCAATCTTCAAAATTGATGGTCCTTCATAATTATTTTGAATATCATAATGTTCTCTGTTATCATCATAAAAGTATTTCACATAATCTGACCATACTGCCAAGAGCCGGAATCACTGATCATGTCCGACATCTTTGTTTCTTGGTCTAGGGGTTAGAAGATTAAGAAAAATATCTGTCGTGGCTCGTGGAAACACTGTACGAATCTTGCGTGCACACAACACGTCCTTAGAGCACACGATCACTTTATTGTAGCTTTGCAATCATGCACCGCAAGCTTCCTGCCTTTTAGCGTTATGTGCATGATCAACACACCCCCTGTCTATCAATAGAGAATACATGGTACAACTAATCGTCATTTGTTCCTTGCTGTTGTTGCACACTATAGACTCTACAATTAACTGCTAAACGTTAATAACAGTTCTAGTTACTCACATTACACTGGTGACCAACGTGTCACGGCGTGTCTCTCTTTCCGCCATTCTTGTCCAAATGTTCACAAAACGGGGTCATCTCTCTCGCCACAGCTGGTCGACATTTACTGGCCCATCGTCAGTTGTTAACTTCAGTGTACTGCTTCTTCACTCACAACTTTCTTAATCAAGAACACTCTTCAACTGTTGACTGCATCTTAAATAACTGAAACCATCGCAAAAAGCTCTTAAACCCAAAACTCTCTCAGAATCAACCTTCTTGTCTCCAGTCCCAACTCGCTCTGCTCTGCCTGAGCGCACCCTTTTCCGGCTTCTCGCCTGGCGCAGTCATCTGACCACATAACTCCGCCCCTTTGTGTCCCGGTGTCGGGTTGGTTTGTCAACTCGTGTCTTAGTGACGTAAGTTTACACACTTGTTCTGTTTCTCGTATCCATCTCATGTAAAATCTGATCTTTCTCTATCATGATTTTTCCATCTTTTGTCTTTAGGCAGCCTGCTTATGTATGTGTTCTTTGATTAGTAAGCTCCTGAATTTTTGTGTGCATAATTTGGTATTTTTACTTTTGTGTTGTTGTTCAATTTCTAAGCAATTTTTCGCGAGCCATGCTTGTTTTGCCTCCTTATATAATGTTCTAACTTTTCTGTGAATTTCTTTATATTTGGCAGGATTATTTTTGTTCTGTCTTCTTGTTTCCATTAGCTGTAAAATTCCTTCAGTTATCCATGTCTGACGACCCACTTTCATTAATTTTGGAATAGTTTTTTCTGCAGCTAAACTGACTGAATTCTTCAACATTTCTAATTGATCATCCACATCTAAAAATAGGATTTATAGATCAGAAAATATATCACATTTGTTCTTTCCTTCAATGTTAAAATTATCTTGTATTTCTTTGTCAGTTTTCAGTTTGAACTGTCTTTAACTTCACCCCAGAGTGTGCCTGTAATTAATCTGTTATCACTGTAAAAGTATGCATTGGGAACTGTTTTTACGACTGTTAGCGCATTTCAAAACCTTCTGCTAATCATAATATAATCTGTCTGGTTTTTAATCCTGCTATTTAATGTTACAATCCTCTCATGTCTTAACCCCTACCCATCCCCATCTGGTTTCACACATTCCTAACATATTAATATCCTCTCTTCCCATTTCTTGTTTGATGATATCCAATTTTCCATCTGTATTCTTTAATGATAATAATCTTCTGCACCTAGCAGCCTTTCGATAAAGTGAGACATGTCGACATGATAAGCATGCTTGAATATCTACAAATTGATGGGAAAGACATTAGACTTGTTAAAACAAAACATATATTTGAAACAACAAGCTGCCATAAGAATTGAACGAACGAACGAACGAATGAATGAACGAACGAACGAACGAAAATCTTTATTTTCAAAGGGTTAAGAATTGTACACGCAGGCCCGTCTGACATTCTGCCCTTCTTCTCTATTTCCTCTCATACATTCTTTCATTCAACATCTCTTATGAAGCAATTCTTTAACAACAAAAGAACAATAAGCATTAAAACGCATGAAAAATAATCAATAATACATGACTAATTGAGGAATATTTAACATGGGCGTCATAAATACCCAAGGTGGGTGTAACGTGCCACACATATGGGAATGTTTTTTTTTTTCTGGCTAGTTGTCGTTCGAGATAATTTACCATTATTATTGTATTTGTTGCTGTGTTTTATTTAAGGGGGCATGTTGTCTGTCCTGAGGTAGTGTTCAAACAGGTGGTTGCGACTGTATGTATAATGATTGGTGGTGTCTTTGATTTCTTGTGGAAGATTATTCCACAACTGAGTGGCAGAGTATGCTATGCTTGTTTTATATAAGTCTATCCTAGGTTTAGGGACATTAAGTATATTTAGTCGTTCGCTATGTCTTGCGTTATATTTAAACAATGGCCAAAGGTAGCTTGGGGCATTTTGAAATAGGATTTTGTGAGTTAGTTTAGCCTTATTAAAAAGTAGGCCTTTGTGGAGTGGCAGTAACTGAAGACGCTCATGTAGGTTAGAATTGTCTGTAAACTTATCACCATTGATTAGAAGCACTGCCCTTTTCTGGTGTAAATAAAGGCGTTTTGTTATTGATTTGGAGCATCCATCCCAGATTGTGGAGCAATAATCAATATGTGTTTGTATGTGGGAAGCATAGAATACCTTTCTTGTGTTTTCGTCGAGGAAGTTTTTAATTTTGGCAAGTTGGTATACTTTTTTTGGCTATTTGTTTAACTAGAGCATGAACATGGGAATTAAAGGATAGATTTTGATCTATGATAAGACCCAGTGCCTTGTGCTCGGTTACACTTTCTATAGTCGTGATACCAATGTGCAGCTGAAGAGTTCTCTGCGAGTTTAGAGTGTGAAGTCTTTGACTTGTTCCTATTAACATAGATTTTGTTTTAGAAATGTTAATTTACATGCGGTTTGCATGACTCCAGTTAACTACACTATTTATTTCCTGTTGCAAGGATAATTCTAGTACATTACGACCAATAGCGTTTGCATATACTGTGCAGTCGTCTGCAAATAGATCGCAGGACGATGACAGATATAAGGGAAGATCATTTATATAAATGGCAAATAACAGAGGGCCAAGTACTCCAGTATTAATGGTAATGGCCTGAGATAAAGATTTATTGTGTTATATTACTTGTTTTCTGTCTAATAAGAATGAGTTTATTAATGTCACTGTATTAAAGCTTACTTTCATTGTTTCTAGTTTTTATGTTTTAAATTAGGATAGTATGATCTATCATATCGAATGCTTTTTTAAAGTCTATAAACATCGTTCCACATAGAGTATTGTTGTTAATATTTTGATGCCAGTTTTCTATCTTGTTTATTAGAGCCGTATGGCAGGAATATTTTGGCCGAAATCCTGACTGACTGTCAGCTATTAGTTTGTGGTGAACTAAGTGCTCTTTTGTTGTTTTGTGGATGTGCTTTTCTAGCCGTTTGGATAAAGAGGATAATATGGAAATTGGCCTATAATTACTTATGATGCAATCGTCTAATGAATCAGCTTTTAATTGAGGATACATTTTAGCGATTTTAATGACTGATATTAGTGACCTTTGGTGAGACATTGATTGTATATAAACGTTAGTGACTCGCAGATCGCCGGTGCAGCATAGCGAAGGACCCGATTACTGATTCCATCTAGTCCCGATGAGTTATTGTTTTTTAGGTTACTTAATTGAGTAAATACTTCAGTGGTCGTCATTAGCGGTATGTTTGTGGAAATGTCTCCATAGCATTTGCTCTCACAGAATGATGATAATAAAGATATGTCATGAGGCACATCTGGTATTGCAGCCTTCAGTTGGTTTATGTCAGGATGAAAGAAACTACTGAATTGATCACATGTAACCTGATTTGATGGTTACCATACCGCTATGCTTGTGTTGATTTGTGTTTCTTTGTCAAGGTATTAATTGCTTTCCATATATCTTTAGTGTTGGTTTTATCTATTATTAAGTTCTTAACTCTTTCGCTACCGCGAGCCCATCTGGTGCCAAAATGGATCCGCTGTGATGGCAATTGGTACTTTTATTGCCACAAAATGAACAGTGGTTTATTTGATTCATTTCTGCTCCATTTCGGAATTTTAAGTTACAGTAAACTGAAAAGTCGCACAGCAGAAATATAGCTACGTCATGATTGAGACGTCAAACATTAGTTAACATTGGATTTTTGTGTATTTTCAGTTTTAAAGTTGTTTATTTTGGCTTTTCACAATGGAAACGCCCACCAGTTTGCGTCCACCTAGTATGACTTGAGATCAAGCTAGATTATTGTTTATAACTGTTTTAAACAATAGTGATTCCGATATCAGTGAATATTTAGAAAGAAGTTTTAGTTGTGTCTAAAGTTTTAGCACGTGGTGATAAAGAAAAACCAGTGAATGTTCGTCAACAGCTGAGTGTCTGACAACGAAGCACGAATGGCTGAAGTTTACGTCTGTCATTATTGCTATGGGACTTGATCCAAGACCATGTATCAAAGACTACTGGTGTACAAGTGCACATTTATATACTCCTTGGTATGCCACTGCCACTACGTTTCCCAGTAATCGATTAGAATATATTTATCACACCAAGTTTCACGTATGTGAACCAGAGGCCAAAAACAAAAAAAAATTGATCCTCTTGTTGACATGATTCTGAAGAAATACCAGGAAGCATTTTACCCATTTGAAAATGTGTCCATTGATGAAATGATTATTTGGTGGAAGGGCTAAAAAAAAAAGCTAAAAAACCATGCATTGTTGTCTCTACCAAGTCTGTAGTTAGAACTGTTGAGAGCGGATTGCGAAAACCGCAAAGCAAGCCGAAGATGATCTCCATGAATATAACATGGCGATTAATGGCTGCGACAGAATGGACCAAATGGTTGGATATTATAATATCCATGATAGGAAAACCATTAAGTGGTGGAAGAAGATCTACTACTGGATCTTTGAAATTGCACAGATCAATGCTCACATCCTACATTCCATATGGCAAACAGAGAAAGGAGGAAAAAAATTGTCATTGAAGGATTTCAAGTAAAGGAAAGTGCTCATCGCGAAGCAGCTCCGAGTATTCCTGAAAGTTTGACACTCTGCCTGCCGAAGAATTTCAGTCTGTTGCAGGAAATTATGTCGAAAGAGTTACATGAGCCAAGCATTTAATAGAATTTGTCGGTGTCAATAGAGACTGTGTTTTTTGCAGCACTCGAACTAAACGACACATATCATCTTTTGTTTGCTCCGGCTGCACTAATAGACCACACTTGTGCGCCAAAGTTTGCTTTGCAGCCTATCACAAATAGATTGCCACATATAGTAAATAAAAACAAACAGACATGGCAATTAAATGTAAATCTGCCAAATGTTTTCCTAATTTTTGTCTGAAAAAAAAGAAAACTACATGATTCAGAATCTGCGGCAAAACTTCTTTTCGGATGATTGATTGGGAGCAATTGTATTTATAGTTTAGAAAAGTGTTGTTTGTTCAGTAAATTCAACAGGATTAGCAGTGATCAGGATATTGGATAACAACGCCCCCTTAGTAAGTGCAATGTTTACATTATTTTTACCTCCTTTTGTCCAATTATTTTACAAATTATATTATTATTTTTATTATATTTACAACCTAAAGCAAAAATTCTCCTACCAACATATTCCTTGTGCAATCCCCTTTATTTTGATATATAATACAACATTTCTGCTACAATTTTAACCATTTTCATAACATTATTGTGACATACACCAACTTCCAAATTTCGGCCATAAGTTTTTTTTCATTTTTGTGAAAAAGACATGGTTCAGAATATGCGCCAAAACTTTTGGGTGATTTTATTGAGCAATACTGTTTATATTCTTGAAGACAAGTGGTGTTTGTTTGATTATTCAATAAATTAAACATGATTAGCAGTATAGGAGTGTAGAAAACACATTATAAGTGCAATGTTTACATTATTTTTACCTATTTTTGTCCAATTATTTTACAAATTATATTATTATTTTTATTATATTTACAACCTGAAGCAAAATGTTCTCCTAGCAACATATTCCTTGTCCAATCCCCTTTATTTTGATATATAATACACCATTTCTGCTACATTTTTAACCATTTTCAATAACATTATTGTGACATACACCAACTTCCAGATTTCGGCCATTATTTAAAGACATGGTTCAGAATATGCACCCAAAGTTCCTTTTGGGTGATTTAAATGAGCAATACTGTTTATATTCTTGAAGGCAAGTGGTGTTTGTTTGATTATTCAGTAAATTAAACATGATTAGCAGTATAGGAGTGTAGAAAACACATTATAAGTGCAATGTTTACATTATTTTTACCTATTTTGTCCAATTATTTTACAAATTATATTATTATTTTTATTATATTTACAACCTGAAGCAAAAATTCTCCTAGCAACATATTCCTTGTGCAATCTCCTTTATTTTGATATATAATACAACATTTCTGCTACAATTTTAACCACTTTCATAACATTATTGTGACAAACCCCACCTTCGAGATTTCAGCCATTATTTCTTGTCATTTTTTGTGAAAAATACATGGTTCAGAATATGCACCAAAACTTCTTTTTGGGTTATTTTAATGAGCAATACTGTTTATATTCTTGAAGACAAGTGGTGCTTGTTTGATTATTCAGTAAATTAAACATGATTAGCAGTATAGGAGTGTAGAAAACACCTTATAAGTGCAGTTGTTAAAATAATTTTTACCTATTTAATTTCAGTTGTTATTATTAAACCTCTCATTACTGTCATAATATTTGTAACCTATCAATTAATTATTAACACTGTCATGTTCCTTGTGCAATCCTCTTTAATTTGATATGTAATACCATAGATCTGCTACCATTTTAACAATTTTAAAAGCATTATTGTAACACACCCCTAGTTCCAATTTTCTGCCATAAATTTCTGTTTGGTCACAGCCCAGTTTTTGTTTGGTAGTGAAAGAGTTAAAATAGTTTTTCTTTTCCTTTCGAATAACATATTGAACTTTGTTTCTCAGACTACGGTGCATAGTTAGATCTCTATTTTTATGTGCCCTGTCCCGGTCTCTCATAAGTTCAACTACCTCCTGTGTGATCCAAGGGGGCTTAGTGTAATGTTTAACACAAACTTCCTGAAATGGAACATGCTTATCAAATACGCTTAGAAAGGTCTTCAGCCAGTGGTCCAGAGCATCATCTGGGTCAGGAAGCTGGTAAACATAGTCCAGAGATGAGTTGAGCAAGTCTTGTAAAAAGGCATCTTGATTGAAGTTTTTGTAATTTCTATATTTTATACTTATATGTTTGTGTTTCGGAGTTTTGGTACCTCTTTTCGACCACGTGCAACATACTGGGTAGTGATCGCTCATTGCATTAATAGGTACAGTATATTCTGTAATGTTATCAGCACACGTAGTATAGTTATGATCTATAGAGTTTTGCAGATGATTTTGTTATTCTAGTGGCTTGTTTGACTAACTGTTGGAAGTTATTTTACTCTTTTATGTTTCCCCATGTTTTGTTTGATTTGTTAGTGTCTATGTTGAAGTCGCCTAGCAGTATTATTTCTAAAGCATTACTAAAGACTACATCCATCATAGTGGTGAATTTTTCATACCAAATATTTCCTGCAATGGGGTTTCGATAAAGATAGAAAACTACTAGGGGTATGCGATTTTTAAGCTTAACCTCAAACCATACACACTCAGTCTCACAGGTTTAAAAATCTAGCCTACGGTGGGCGTTAAGCGAGTTAGATATATAAACTGCAATACCCGTCTCTTGTTTCTGATAGGGATCTCTTCTAATGGTTTTAAAGCCTCTGATAGCGATGTCATTATCTGAGATGTTGCTATTTATTCGACTTTCGCTAACGCCGAACATGTGAAAATTTTGATTAACTATAAGTGATAGTTCAGGCAGCTTCCCTAATAGATGGCAGATATTTACATGCCCGATTCTGAGCCCATTATTACTGAGCCAGTGTTCGTACTTATTAGACACTTTAACAATGCGTAATCATGAATTTTTTAAAACCCAAAATGAATACAACTTACATCCCTTATAACAATACACACTCTAAAGTACAGACAAACAGTAATATCTCTATCAATATACACGCACACACACAAAATACGTATAAAGATCAGTAAGATGATCAGTAAAACCCCCCTCACTCACAGTATAAACGCCATAAAAAGTATTATAAAAGATATCTAACTAAGTGTGACATCTCTGTGACTTCAATACGAGTCAATGTTTATAGCCATGTACATGACTTCAATACGAGTCAATGTTTATAGCCATGTACACTCTAATATGTTGTTATATAAAACAATAACCAAGTATGCACATAAACTTTCTAGGAGAGGCTCTTTCTTGTACCGAGATCCGGTGTTGCTTTGTGTTGAATTGCTAGTAAATACCAGGCTGTGTTGGTCCTTGGTACAGCGACATCATAAGTGCCTGACGAAGTGAAGCTGGGCTAAAACGTGTGAGGTATAACAACTCTGGGTTACAATGGAATGGATACTGTTGATTTCTCACGGGTGTGTAACTACTTCCAACTACAGGCTCTGATTCGTGGCTAACAGGAGGCTGTGATGGCACGTTGTTGTTACTGCTGGATTGATCCTTGCTGTGGAGAATAGGGAACGTATCTTCATAATTATCACCCTCCTGTGTGAAAGAGGGCGTATTCTACGGATTTGGTGTGGTGGAAATGTACCGTCTGGCTTGGATATCAGGTGCCGTGGTTATGAGTGGTCTATGAGTGGTCTGCTCTCTTCTGGCCTATTGGTACTTGATGATTGATAATGAAGTGGGTCAATATCAGCCTATTAAGAGAGGTGTGAGACAGGGATGTGTAAGTCTCCAGATCTTTTTTTCTCTGTACAGTGAAAATATTTTCAGAAATATAGATTATATGGACGGAATGAACATTGGGGGACGATACATCAAAAACATTAGATATACATATGATACAGTCTTGATTGTAGACAATGAACAGGACCTGCAAAATTGTTTAGATGCTGTTGTTGCACACAGTGAACAACAACTAGGGTTAGAATTGAATTGTAAGAAGACACAGATTATGGTCGTCACTGGGAAAGAAGAAATACCACAATGTAATGTACAAGTAAATGGGCATATTCTTAAACAACTGAATAGGTACAGCTACCTCGGAACAGTCATAAAATCTGATGGGAGATGCATTGAAGAGATTAGAATAAGAATTGCCATGCGAAGGTAGCCTTTTGCAATATGAAAAACATACTGACCAATAAAAAGATATCAACTGAAACGAGAAAAAGAGTGTTGAAGTGTTACATAGAACCTGTACTTGTGTGTGGATGTGAAGCATGGACAATGAGCAGTCAAGCTGAAAATAGCTGATGGCTGTTGAAATATGGTTTCTGTGGAAAATGCAAAGAATACCATGGACAGACAAAACAAAATACCAATGAACAAGTCCTTCAAGAAACAAATTAAGATCGTAAACTGATTAGAGACATTAGACGTAGACAGTCACAACATTTTGGACATATTATGAGAAGACATGATCTGGAGAACTTGGTGAACAACAGGAAAGATCGAAGAGAGGCGACCATAGGAAAGACCAAGAATTAAATACCTGGATGGATTGGCCACGTGGTATGGTCGAAAAAGAAACACGGAGATTATCCACGACTCTAGTGATCGAGTGAGATGGCAAAACATGACCGCCCACTCTTATCGGCATGGCACATGATGGATGGAAGGATCAGTTCTTAACCAAACACCTACAAGTAGCCATCAGAAGCAGGGACAAGGTTATCAAAGTGCATCAACTGATTTGAAATGCAAGAGGAGAAAATCGCAACACATATCCTACTTCTGCGTAAGGTAGGTAATATCGCCGTGCTCGATCCTCAAAGACACAGAAGGAGATGGCAGATTATTTTAAAGTAACGTATGTTTATAGTATCACAATATATTTCTGTACGTGACTACTCTTATATTGAGGTTTACTAGGGTAGGTTAATAAGTAAGCCACAAATGGCTGTAGAAAAATAACTAAATATGATAACAACTTGAAACCAGGTTATTTTTATACATACATTGTCCCTTTATTTCTCAACTTAATTTCCACCAACATTGATGCACTTATCTCATCGTTTTATCAGTCCCCCTAAACCCGCTGCATAGAACTGCGTGCTTTGTTTTCAATTACCTGACATCCCACAGAACTGTGTGACTTACTTATTGAATCGCCCTCGTAACTTTTTCTACCCTGCCATGCACCGCTTTAGGGGACAAACATTTGTCAGCATAAACTCTGAAAACCCACCTTGGCGGGAGACATTTCACGATTGACGCCGAAGTTGAATGTAAAGTGAAAACGTGGTTTAGAAAACAGAGTGCGCAGTTCTATACAGCGGGTGTGGGAGGACTGATAAAACGATGGAATAAGTGCATCAATGTTGGTGGAAATTATGTTGAGAAATAAAGGGACAATGAATGCATACAAATAAACTGGTTTTAAGCTGTTATAATATTTAGTTATTTTTGTACTGCCATTTGTGGCTTTCTTATTGACTTTCTCTCGTATATTGATCGTCTTGTAAAATTAAATACAATATGTATGTCTTATTCACCTTTAAAGGATGTTATTTTCATTTTCATCCGAAGCCCGCAGTGAAATCACGTTACTGTAGATATGTATTAAGAGATTTATGTTATTCGTCTATTCGGTTATCCGTCACAGCCCTAGACCAGGCGGTAACGGTTAATCGAATTCGTATTGTACCTTGTTATATTATATAGCTTAAAAAAGGATATCAACATTAAATAAATATTTTATTGTCTCCACCCATATTCTCATAGTTTATGGTGTTGACCTGTCATATCTCCTAAATATGCACTTTGTTCAAACCTCATACTTCTCTAATAGTACTTAGCTGTTTAGGTTATTTTCTCACTAAGTTTGCCCATTATATCGAATTTTGCAAGTTAATTTACCGGATAAATACTATTTCTTTCACAAATATAAATCAACGGCATCCTGAAAACATCACAAATAAATTACAGCAATGCATGCAGTAAGAGTCACTCTCTAATAAGCAACGCATCCTTTAGCTTTTAGCAGTGGTGAAGAACGCATGAAACAAGCGTTTTAAACTAATGTTCCGGTGAAAAGTGAAAACAAGTGAGCGACAACACTATAAAACAACCACAGCGAGAGACAAGTCTCAGAACTGATGAAAGGAATTATTGAAAATGTGTTGTAAACAAATGTCCACAACCGGAGGTTTAATGACAGAGTCATATAAAATAACCATTTTAATTAATTTCTTTGCTTTAATGTTTTCAGTTGGAGTCATGCTTGTAAGTTAGCCGATATGAGTCTGTTTTATCTTCTTCATGTTCTTCTTCTTCTTTTGTTCAACTGCTTTTACCGTGAACAGTCTCATAAAGGGGGCAGATGTAATGTTCTGTGTTTCGCTTGTATTGTTGTGTGTACTGACGTTATGTGTGCTTTCTTCAATGCAACTTTTACTCCATCTAACCAACTCTTTATGAGTCATCCTTTCACCATGTATCCGGATTTTTTTTTACATATGCAGAACGATATAGAATTTGGTTGATCGTGTTCTATGCTAGCTAAATTTCCGAACCATTTAATTCGTTGGAGTTCTAAGAAGCCTATATAAGGTGTTATCTCTGCTATACTTCTTTTTTTAATAATATTAATTAATTAATTAATATATTTATTTGACGACTTCCGATCACCAACATGGTGGATAGGCATTGGAACCGTTAAGCCTCTGGCGTGTTTATGCTTCTGGCTACGGTTTGCAGTCATATTTTCATCATATTGGACTGGTAGTGCATGGCTCCGTTGCCCTGCTACTGAGTTGGGTGCGTGGCGCGACACTGTGAGCTGCGAATTTTGTTTGGAATGTTTTTACATCTGTCCACGGTTGTTTTATCGTGAACTGCATGTTCGAAAGAATGGCAGTCGGCCTGTCGCTTGGAACTGACAGGATTGCCATTTCGGTTCACAATTGCATTTTTTCTTGGAGACTCCTGGGGGGTCGTCGCTGGAGCTACAGTGTTCGTGCTTTGTGTGATGCCTTCAGCGGGTCGCCCTGCCGTCAGGGACCGAACCATACGGGATAAATCCCGGGGCAATGAAGTCGATCCACTCGAATTTTTATTCAGTTACCTGTGACTGCTGGTTTTCTAGTGACTGCCACTTCCATCGACGATGAACAGTATTTTCCGAGGATGACTTTTGTGTTAGCAATCTGGCTGCGGAATTACGCAGTGTACTTGTGCGGGCTGTTGTCTTGTCGGTACTCTCTCTCTATTCCACTTTTCACATAGGGCAGTGAGGAGCATTTCGTGTGATATTCACTGGCACAGGAATGGAGCATAATAGGGACGACCTGTTGCCGTGAAGTTGGAACCGCGACTAACTGCTGGAAAAATGCTGGTGTTGACTGCACCGTCCTGTAAGGGATATGCAACATAAAACTAACTAACTAACTAACCAACCAACTAACTAATTAACTAACTAACTAGCTAACTAACTAACTAACCGGTCTCCCTGGCCCTAGGAGTTAGCGTCTTTCTCCGTAACACCGTATACTCTTGTGAGTGACGTGATGTGCGCGAGAATTAGTAATGGGTAACTTACGGGGTATGTGAGCCGGTCACTCTGAAAGCAATGGCAAACTACTGAGCGCAATCTTGCCTAGTACATCAACAGCAGCTGAAAAATGCTGGTGTTGACTGCACCGTCATGTAAGGGATATGCAACATAAAACTAACTAACTAACTAACTAACTAACTAACTAACTAACTGATTGACTAACTAACTATCTAACTAACTAACTAACTGACTGACTAACTAACTATCTAACTAACTAACTAACTAATTGACTAACTGACTAACTTACTAACTGACTGACTGACTGACTATCTGACCTACTGACTGACTGACTAAATAACTAACTAACTGACTAACTAACTGACTAACTGACTGACTATCTGACCTACTGACTGACTGACTAAATAACTAACTAACTGACTAACTAACTAACTAATTGACTAACTGACTAACTTACTAACTGACTGACTGACTGACTATCTGACTGACTGACTGACTGACTAAATAACTAACTAACTGACTAACTAACTGACTAACTGACTGACTGACTAACTAACTGACTGACTGATTAACTTACTAACTGACTGACTTGACTGACTATCTGACTGACTGACTGACTGTCTGACTGACTAAATAATTAACTAACTAACTGACCAACTAACTAGTTAACTAACTACTTCTTATTGGGTGGTGGTGTGTGTGTGAGTGGATTGGGGATGTATGGGTGGTTAGGGAGATGTGTGTGTGTGTGGGGGGGGGGGGTAGGGACATGTCAGTTGGTGGGGATGTGTGTGTATGGTTTGGGGATGTGTGAGTGGATGTGCGATGTGTGGGTTGGTGGGGAATATGTTGTCGATGGAGATGTGGCTGGGGGAAGGGTGGTTTGAGGTGTGGGTGGGGAGAGGATGTGTGGGGTAGAATGTGGATGGGCGTGGGATGTGTGGGTTGGTGGGGAATGTTTGTGGGTGGCGAGTGTGTTTTGGTTGGGGGATCAGGTGAGGGCAGTGTGTGTGGGTGGGGGATGTGCGGGAGGGGGATGGGTCGGTTGGTGGGGTATGTATGTGTCCCTTGGTGTGCGTGTGTGTCGGTAGGTGGGGGTGTGTATGTGTCCCTTGGTGCGCATGTGTGTGGGTAGGTGGGGGTGTTGTGTGGGTGGGGTGATGTATGGATAGGTGGGAGATGGGCTTCATACCATGGTAATTAGCCTTGTTTATGTTTACAACATTCATTTCACAATGTTTATTTTTCTTCCTATGCAAATGTATAATGCTCTTGATGAACGAAAGATGAGTGATTGGAAGGGCCGAATGTAAGACGGGCCTGCGCGCCCAATTTGTGACCCTAATAAAGTTGATTTGATTTGATTTGATTTGATTTATTTAATTTCATTTATCTCTCTTTTTCGTCTCATTTTTAAAGCTGTGTTTCTTTTACACTGAGAGAGATGAATGAAAAGGTTAGAGAATACAACAACGAACTAAGTAAGGCTTCCATGAATGAAGAAAACGTCTTTAACTTAGTAACACAGGTATTTAACTAGGAACTAAATAATATTTAACTTAGGAACACACACGGAAAAATACAGGAGAAATGCGGTGTTATCGGATAGCTATTGAATAACATCAAGGCCTTGTATCACAACAGTGAATGTTCAGAAAGAACATGGTGACATTGTATGTCTTTATGTTTCTAGACCTGTCCATGTCTGACATTGGTTACACCGCACTGGGACGAATAAAGCGTTTATCATTTTCTGTTTGGTTTACATGCTGATGTTTGGCTGGTTTATAATAGGTGTTGTTTGCAATCCTGTTAAGTAGCTGCTATTGAAATGAGAAATAAAGAGGGCAATTATGATTTTAAAAACCTAGTAGTAAGACAAGTGTATGTTTTGAAATCGGATCGCTTTTCTCTCTATAGCAAAGTAATAATGAGAGACATTAAAGAGAAGTCAGGAATACTTATCAGATGATATAATATGAACAATCTACGCCATGCAGATGACACAGTATTGATGGTGAAAACTATAACAGATCTGCATCAATGGTTGAACATTGTGATAACGTCAAGTCCCATTAAAAGATTCTCCTTGAATAACAATATAATATGAATATTGGTTATATCGAAGTAAAACGTGACACCAAATTGTGAAATAACAAGGGTGGATTACAAAATTGGATAAATGTATATGCCTAGTGGCAAATAAAAAATCAGATGAATAATGCACAACAGAGATTAAGAGCAGAACAAGGCAAGCAAAATTCTGCACAGCTGCATTTCAGAAAATGAAAAATATCTTATGCAATAAGCCACTATCATTGAATGTGAAAAAGAGAGTGCTGAAATGCTATAAAGAACTGGTTTTGCTCTATGGCAATGCATATTGGAACATAAATGAGCGATTGAGGAAGAATGAGGGGGAAAACAACAGAGATCTGTTTCCAGGGACAAATGTTTCGAATATCTTGGATAATAAAAGTAACTATCAGCGATTGCCTGATAGAGGCTAATGCAAATAGAACAGTATATACAATTATAAGAAAAAGAATAACAACTTTCTTTGGAATGCTTTGAGAAGAGAGGCATTTGAGAACATCATGACAACAGGAAAGTTCAATGGGAAAAGAGACAGAGACAGAACAAGAAAAATGATGCAGGATGGATTGAGACGGTTGCATGGAGACATATCATCAACAGAGTTGGTCCAGAACACCAAAGACCAATATATATATATATATATATATATATATATATATATATATATATATATATATATATATATATATATATATATATATATATATATATATATATATATATATATATATATATAAAGAAGTGAAAGGAACGCAGGGCACATCCCGTAAAATGGAACATGTTTTTTCCGAAATGTTTATGGATTAAGTGTGTTTTTCGTGATGAAATGGAGTTCGGACCGTGCAACGGAGTTCGTGCACGCGCGCCATGACTTCCTTCGGCGTATCATCGGCGCCCGGTGGCGATAGTTAAGCCTAACATGACGACCAGACGACCGGCGAGAACACAGCATGGGAAGAGGGCAGGCGCTCGCAGAAGGCGTTTAAAATGTGATAGATTGGATATCGGAAACATTCGAGTACTGTACTGGATCTGTGCATCTTTTAGTCAACGCCGACCCATTCTTGAAAAACTACTATATGGAAACGATATTGTAGTCTTCTAAGAAACACAGCTCGGCGACGGAACAGTCAATGTCGCGGGTTTTCAGGGATTCTTTAACAGGCGGTACCTCGGACAGGCCATTCTGGTCCGCGACAACATACTAGTGTCTGAGATCGATATGTCTTCCTGGAACAGTGATATCCTGCAAGTGCAGGCATTAAGAATAATGACGCCAGTGCAGCTTGTAATCGTGAACGTTTATGCGCGAAATGGGAAGGTCGACGTTCGAAAATGGCAGAGTTTGTTCGATATGGATGAAAGGCATATCATCTACTGTGGGGACTTCAATGCCAGAGGCAGTCAATTGGTGGAATTGCATCACCAATAGACAGGGAGAAGATCTGGAGGACGCCCTGGCATCTGCTGCCCTAATCTGTCTGAATGATAGGAAGGTCACTAGAATAGCCACTCGACCAGGTGACTCTGACAGCGTCATTGACCTGACTCTGGTATGGCCCACCATCGCACCAAGGTGCCGGTGGGGCACACTGGGATACCACGATAGTGACCACTACCCTTGTGTTATCCTGATCAAGAAAGACAGGGCCATGAGTAAAAGAAACAAGACAAATGCCTTCCCGTACGACAACAGTGGTCAAGACGCCATAAGCAAGATCAGAAGAAGAAAACTAACTTCCCCCCGCAGGAGACAAGAAAGATGATTGCAGCCACCATGGTGAAATGGAGAGGCCGAGAAGGCATGCCTGGGAAAGAGGCAGGCTGTCAAAGATTGGCAAAAGGCCAGAAAAGGCTAACATGCTACAGGTTGAGTTGACGAACCTGAAGACTGAGGTCGATAGGACGATGACTGTATTCAAATCCTGCGCCAAACAGGCCAAGGCCGAGAAATGGGACGAGTTCTGCAGGAAGGTGTGCTCCGAGCGATCTCTTACGATATTCTGGCGCCTCCATAAGAGCATGAACGGTGCTGCACAATGTAGGGGTATTCCAGACTTTCAAGGCACAGACCTAACATGGACAAAGTCGGATGCGGATACAGGTAAGGCCCTTCTTGCACGCTACATAGAACAGACTGTCCAGAAAGACCAGCCCGCCAGACAGAGGACCACAACGACACTCTCTCAGTTGTGCGAGGGGGTCGGGACAGACGAAGAATGGATAATCACAGCTGAGATATTGCGTGCAATGCTCAAGAAATCACCTAACACCGCCCCAGGTCCAGACGGCATTCGATATGGTGACCTACTGGTGATATCAGAGGATGACATGGAAGAACTGGCCAGAGAATTCAACACCAGTATCCAGAGGGGTCAGATCAAAGAAGAATGGCTACACACACAGCTACTTGCTGCCGCTGCCAAAACCGAACAAAGACCATTCCAAGATAAGCGGCTACAGAATCATTACGATGCAGAACACTGCTGGCAAGTTACCGGAGAAAATTGTAGCACACAAACTTGCTTGTGACTTGGAAGAACTCGGCTGCTTCCTGTCCACACTTGGAGGATACAGACGCAACAAAGAGTCATGGCTGAATGCGGCAGTCTTTGCTCAAGATGTTTACGAAGGATTTCAGGTCAGAGAAGAGACATGTGCGGCCGCCATAGACCTAGAGGACGCATATAACAGAGTATCTTTCGAGCACTTGACGCAAACCCTCCTCAGACTGAAAGTGCACCCTCACCTTGTACGATGGATAGCTGCAGTTCTGCTCCAAAGGAAGGTGGTGCTAAGATGTGGGAGTTGGTCTTCTGAGCCGATAACGATATGTCCAGGAATGCCGCAGGGTTCACCACTGTCACCAGTACTATTCAACGTGTATACGGTGTCGATCACTGAACGATCACTTGCCCTTGTTGGACGGTAGGGGTCGGACTCTGTTATTCGTTGACGACATCCTCGTGTATCGACAGGGTCGAGATAGACAGGCGGCTGCCAATGATATGCATGGCGAACTAGATCGAACTTCCTCATGGTGTGCTGATGCGGTGCCCTTGTCAACTCTGCAAAGGCATCGGTTACATGGTTCTCCCTAAACAACCATATTGTGAAAACAGACATGCCGGCAGTAAGAATGGATGGGAGCATTTTGAGTAGAACCCAGTCAATGACATATCTTAGCGTGAGGCTTGATCGTAGCCTGTCCTTCAGAGATCATGTCGATTATGTCATAACGAAAGCTCGAAAAGGTTTGTCAGCAATGAGAGTCATGGCGACTGCCAATATCGAGTAAAGACTGCTAATACTTCTGTTCCAAGGACTTGTGCTTTCACGCATCGAGTATGCCCTGGCCATCCTCACTGTCAGCCCTACACAGATTGGAAGACTTGAATAGGTACAAAACGAAGCCATGCGCATCATTTTGGGCTGCACGAGAGACACCAGATATGTAGCAATGAGATACCTCCTTGACTTCCCGACAATGGAACACAGGATCAACATCTGGAGTGCATACTTAAAAATAGGTGCAGATGAGCAGCACCTTCTGCATGACGCTATATTCAGAGAAAAGGATGACAGGCTAAAGAGGGGCAAATCATGGATGGGTCGGGCGGAAGATGTCGTCAGACAGGTCTGCAGTCTTACCAGTATCAACCCCGGCAAGGAATGGGTGCCGGTGCCTCCAGCTTTTAAGTGCACTTTCTTCTGCATTATCACACTCGACAGACGATGCAGAGAGCAGAACCCTGCCGCTGTCAATGCTGAGGTTAACGTGCTCATCTATGAACACTCAGATAGCCCCGAAGTGCTCATCTATACAGATGGATCTGTTGTAAAGCAGCAGAGAAGTGCGTGGGAATTTACAGCCCGTTCAGCGGGCCGAACCGTTCAAGAATCCAGTGGTGCCCACTCTATGACCACTAGCAGCATGACGATGGAGGTGATGGCAGTTACACAGGCTTTCATATGGCTGAAATCACAGCATTATACCAACGTGTGTGTACTAAGTGATTCAATGAGCATGATTCAGAAGGTCGAAGCTGGATCTGTACGTAGACAGTGGACTGAGTCGCTGCGGAAGTCTGTTGTCCGTAAAGTCACCTTCATCTTCGTCCCGGGACATGCGGGAGTCGAGGGAAATGAACGAGCTGATAAACTGGCTGGCTCTGCACTTCCTGTAGATGGCCTGCCCATGGATCGTGACGATGTTATTAACGTCTTCAAAGATATGGCGAGAACAGAGGACTTTTACGTCAGTGATTCCACATCGCTGTCCAGGATGAAAGACTTGGGAGTAAGAATCGGCACAGCCAGACGCGAGAGGTACATCGGGAAAACAAAGCGCCTCGTCAACCAACACAGAACTGGCACTATTAGCCACCGGACGCTGATGCATATGCTGGGGGGGGGGGGGGGGGGGGGGGGGGGAATCTGAGCACCGATGGACATGTCCGGAGTGCAATGAAGATACCCCAACTGATAACTGATAACTGTTAACTGATGATGATCTTGATTTTCGTTTTTAGTTCAATATCTAGTCTTCAATCATCTGCGAATACTCTATCAGAACCTTGAATCTTCTTAACTGCATTAATGATTTTCCATTTGCATCTCGTACATTATATTGTACTCATGTTCTTAATTCTATATTTTCCGATATTAATTTTTATATGACAATTATGAAGGCATTTGTGAAAACAATGTATATGGTTTTTAAGATCTGCATTTGTCTCATTTAATACACCCTCCATCCATTCATCATGTGCCATGCCGATAAGCGTGGGCGGTCATGTTTTGCCATCTCACTCGATTACCAGAGTCGTGTAGAAAATACACTCTAGTCGACTGCAAACAGTAGCTCAGTTAAATTATCAGGTTGTGGGTTTGCTTATTCATACAGGTCATGAACAAAAGTGATAACACTCATGTTGGTGACGCCTAGTGTTACTTGGGACTAGCTTGTCTTGTCCGTGATTGTTCTTACTGCACATTCACTGTTTTGGCACAGTGGTACAAAACATTTTCCGCTGTGTTAGCACTGCAGAAGGCTTCTGATCATCAGAAGCCACCTCCCCCTTTGCCAAATGTTTCGATCTGTTATTCTCCTGTCGTGCGTAGACACCTTCGAGACGTTTGTGATCATACATTTCCCTTACCCCTTATCGATATCCATAACCATGTCTGCCCTGAAGCAATCCAGCTCTAGGAGGACGAACATTGGTCACCCCGTGCAGCTTCCAGCGTTGACACTGTACCGTAACTGATGGTGGGAAAACCAACTTCTTCCCCCGGCAGTTGCCTCAATCTTCACCTTCGCCTCGGTGGCTAGCTACGACACAGTCAGTCAAAACCAGCTCTTCCACTGGGCTAATTCTATTAACGCTTGGTACCAAACACACCCCCTCCCTTCCCTTTTAAAAAAAAACCTCTGGCCCTTGCAACCATTGCGGGGTGTGGTCGTTGCCGGCGCATGGCTGCAGAGGTTCAACTTCGAACATTTCCAGGCCGTGTGATGATCGCAACATTGTGATGTTTCCACCCCTCTGTAACGCATCAGCGTAGGTGCCCTGTTTTTGCTTAAGGAATGGCACCCTGGGTCGTTGCTGTATCGGTCTCATTGCGAGGTTCTATATTCCTGTTTTATTGAGAGGTTTCGGTTTTACTTAAGTTGATTGTTTTTTCTTGACAGACTGACTCGCGTTGCAGGCAAAGATTGAACCATTTAATGCGTATCCTTGTTTTATAATTACTTTTGCTCCATGGCCAGCAAGACGCCTCTCCGCTGTCTCCCCCACTCTTTTAAGTGCTTGTGTACTTGCTTGCCTCCAAGTCTGAGGATATATCCTTCTTGCCTCAGGCTTGCGACCAATTAGTTGTACTCTTCCATCTTGTAGGTGTGCTGCTCCTTGACTCTTGATTGAACGGAACAGTTAGCTCATCTCAGCTCATCTCAATGTCTGGTCATAATTGAAACCTTCGCATGTCTGCTTGGTATTTGTCGCGACCCTACTGCCTACTGCCAGTCCTCAGCACTTCCGAGGATAGAAGGCAAGCTGTCGGGAAGTCGACTCTGCTATTCCTCTGCTTTTCAGCTTGTGTCCATCTTTTAGGAAACGTATATACCTGACCTTGACCACATTCGCTTTGTTTCCCTGGAGTCTCGCTATATCCACTATTGTTATGGTGCCTTGTGAATCGACCTTGCCCAAGGGCTACCCTGCATGCAATGCAGACAATAAGTTTTAGTGTCTGAGTTCTTTTGGTTTGCGTGTTGCCACAGCGGGGACATGTTGGTTGTACAGATATACTCCATTTGATCATCAACTAATGGCAGGACATTGTATAGTGATCTGCATCGAAGCTTATTCTCAACGACGGTAAGTGCCATATGTCGCGCACGAGAGGGACTCCTGCAGAGTCCCCTCCATTACACCAACTGAACTTGCTGCGGCTGCTGCACAGCCTTGTGCACTCGCTTGTTGTTTTCTCCATCATGCATTTCCTGAACCACTATGTCTCTGCGATCCCTGGCCTACGCATGTGATCACGTGTGTGTGTCGCAATGGCAGCCAAAGCCTTGTCTGTTGGACTGGGTGTGTCCCATCACTGCCTTTAGCTTGAGCGAATCTTGCGCCGACTCGACTGTCATACCAGCTTTCCACTTACGCCCCGTTCCTGAGCGCTGGCTGGGATGTGCGGTTTGCTTCGTCTGAAAACTCGCCTAACATCATTGCCAGCCTGGCTTTTCCGACTTTGTATTCCTTGACAATGGACTTGAACAGGAGCACGAGCGTTGATTTCTTTTAGAACAACGCTTTGCCCAATAGACCTGGTGACACTCCCAGCCATTTCTTGTAGCTTTGCTGATATTTCTTTCTATCGCCTCTACCTTGCTCACGCAAAAGTCGTAAATGAGTGGAGTTCATATCACCTTAGGGATCAGTATGAACAGGAAGCACCATATTTAGTGTTTTCCAACGGGTATTTATTAATCGATGGTTCACAGACTGTTCTATGTTGTCTCGCGCATGTTTTGGACTGGGTACTTTTCCGTCAGCGAGAAACGTTACACTCGGCCGAGACATTTGACGGGTTCCTCCATTACAATGTGTATCACCTGGTTGACCACCTTGATTGCCGCCACCCTTTCTTTCACAATCAACAGGCTTTTCGGTATAGTAGGCTTGAAGCTCATCCTGCAGTCGATCAGTTGATCCAACCTCTTGACCATGCGGCGTTCATGACTCTCGACTTGTGTCAGGATGTTCGTGTCATCCATGAAGGCTTTAAGTGGCGTCATTCTACACTCCTCACTATGTCTCGTTCCTTGCTCATAGCCGGATGTCATATACAGACCGACCTGCATATCCATGTCAAACAGTATCGGCGAAATTGTACATCCCATGGCTATATCCACATGGAGATCAAACCATCTTGTCGTGAACGTCGAGTTAGTGGCCTGGCGAGTGAACCCGGAAAAATACTGCTTAAGCATCGACGCGATATCCTCGGGAACGTGATACATCATGAAGATCTGCCCCAGGATCTGATCTGGTAGCGTTTCATAGGCGTTGGCCAGGGTCAATCATATCACGTGAAGATGTGCCCTTTCCGTCTTTGCTCCCAGTATAGCTTCCCAGATCATGGTAGCATGTGTCAAACATCTGGGGACTCCGAGTATGCCCCCTCCCCCCCCCCCCCCCCCCCCCCCCCCCCCCCCCCCCCCCCCCCCCCCCCCCCCCCCCCCCCCCCCCCCCACATTTCAACCGTTTTGTCGACGTACCTATTCGCCATTAGGTATGTCGTGATTCTGCTGGCCATGACTGAGAAGAATATTTTGCCCTCGACGTTCAGAAAAGAGATCCGCCTGAACTGGGTCATGGTTGACGAGTTTTGTTCTTTGGCAGTGTAGGTTTCTTTGATCGTATTCCACTTCGGATGAATACGTTGGTGCTTCCACGCGGATCTCAGTATCCGGTGGTGTCTTTTAAGGACATTCGGGCATCGCGTGTATACTATTTACAAGGCGCAGTTGGGGCCTTGTGCATATTTACCTCATGCCTTATTCCCAACAGCCACGACTTCATTCCACGTTCGGGGCTTGACATATTGTATAGATTATAGATACTTCACAGAACATAAATAAAAATAAGACGATTTTAACTTTAATCTCGCCATACCATATGACCTTCGCAATCTCAAAGTAATTATGCGATCTGGTCTTAAATATGGCATTTGGTCAAACTAAATATTAGTTTGTTTATTTTCCCGTAAAGTTTGACACGAAATGTTGCAAGTTTACGTCATTGGATAAATACTATTTCTTTCATACAACTAAATAAATCGCCTCCTGAAAACACCAGAAACAGATGAAAACAAAGCATTAACAATCTCCAATAAGCATCTCATCCATTAACAACTACTAGAGATGCAGAACACATGAAACAAACGTTTGACACTAATGATGCGGAGAAAGAAAAAAGTGGATAAGAGACAACATTGCAAAAAAAAAAAAAAATCGATAGCGAGAGAACACTTTCACATTTGAATTATATAACAGTTGGTGTAAACGACAGCAAAATAATTTCGCTGGTTGTTGAAATGGTGGGTGGAGCGTGTATTTACGTGAGTGCTATGATATCGGTTCTTGACTCATTATATGCTAATCTTTATCTGTAGCATACACCTGATTAAAAAATAGTAACATATGTCAGGCAATAAATTGTGCAATTAGTTGTCTTCTTGATTCACAGGGGCGACGTGCAGAAAGTGACGAATCAAGCAACAACTTCGAAGCTCCAGATTCTACCGTACGGAGCCGCCTATTGTGATGAAAATCAGAAACAGAGATGAATAATATGGTGAGGACATGAGTGAAACTGCAGGAGATTGTTAAAGATGTCTGTGAGTTGGTTGGGGTGTGTGCTCCAAAGATCTGAAGAAGAAGACAATGAATGTATTTGATGGGTGGGTAGGCTTCTGGGAAAACATACTTGTTTTTATTTATTTGCTTATTGTTGTTGTTGTTTTATTTTCATAGATATAATGCACATTGATGTATACACTTTTTTATTGTTCTCGGATGTTGTATATTTGATCAAATGGTTTGATTCCTGACAACTGTATGTGGGTGTATCTTTCTAGAACCTTCTGATTGTCAATGATCTATGTTACGTGGATGGCACTGTATGTAGAAGGTACCAATGCATCATCATCGCATGAGTTATGTGGCACTGTTTTGTCAAGCCTGTGGCTCAGTACATCCGAGTTCGACAAGCATTTTGTTGAGTTTGCTTCCCCTAGCCATTGGCTATCGTTAGACTACCTACAAGGCTGCAAGTTTGTGTCTCTCTTCGTCTTGATTCTATTCCTTGACTTGTCCGACAAATGAGATAAACAGTAGATGCGCTGCTAATTGTATATCGCTTAGGGTCACTGGATAATTCAAGCCCCTCTGCCACATTAAGGTGAATACACAGCAGAGGAGTAACAACAAATGAAACCTACGGAAGGAGGGGGGAGGGGGGAGGGTGACGTTAAAATTGGAATACACCACAACCGTTTTCTCAGAAGCTGTTTATTCCAAAAGCATGACATTTATATTCAAAATATATGGATATGTCATGTAAACATCGATGTTATTCAACATAATCCCAATCAATGTATACGGCTTCATGCTAGCGTGAAACAAGTGCATGTATTCCTTCACATACCAGATTTTGTCCAACCATGTAGCCATTTCATCGCTGTATGAATCACTCCTTCATCATCTTCAAACATTGTCCCACGGAGAGTATCCTTTAGTGGAACAATTAGATAAAAATCAGAGGCTGCCAAATCGCGACTGTAAGGTAGATAGGGTAGTACAGTACAGCTCAGTTTGGTAATTGCTTTCCATATTGCCATACTTGTGTGAGGGCGCGCATTGTCGTGAAGAAAAAACAGATCTGCTGGATTCTTGGGCGGCCGAACTCTGCGGAAACGTTGATTGCGCTTTTCAATGGTCTTAATATAGGCTTGCGAATTGATTGTCGCATAACTTCCACAAGAATCACACCTTCAATGTATCAAAGGACAGTGATCATAACCTTTCCAGCTGAAGGAGTTGTCATTAATTTCTTGCCTTCATGGTGATTGTGAAAGATGCCACAATATTGACTCGCTCTGTGTGTGTTTGTGTGTGTGCGTGCGTGCGTGCATGCTCGCGCGCGCGCGCGGAGCGTGTGTGTGTGTGTGTGTTGTCTCATGTTACAAATGATGTGCCAAGTTTCGTCACCTGTAACCAACCTTAGCCAAAAAGTTATCTCCGTCAGGATTGAAAGCGCCAACATTTCAGAAGCAATTTCTTTCCTTTGCAATCGTTGGTCATTTGTGAGACTTCGAGGAACCCATTTTGTGCAAACTTAAGAATATTCGAGAGTGTTTATAACTGCGTTTCCACTACCATTGCTAACTGACTTATGTAAGGCCAATTGTTAATTTGTGATTCGCCTATCAGTAAGAATAATGCACTCAGCGCATTTCAACATGTCTGTGTTGTTGTTGTAATAGGACGTTAACAGCGTATGTTTTATAACGATGAGGCAGACTACAATATCATATTAATAATCTGTGTTCAATCTGCAGCAGATACAATATGAGTATAAACACAGCCAAAACCAAAGTAATGCAAGTTAGCAGATTGCCGGGCCCATTAAGTATAAAGATAAATAACACAACTCTGAAACAAGTTAAAGAATTAAAATATCTTGGATGTATAATCACGGAGGATGACAGATTGGACAGAGAAATCGAAATCAGATGTCAAAAAGCTAGTATATTTACATATCAACTATCATCCTTACTGAAACATCCAAATATACACATGTCCGCAAAACGACAGATAATAAACAGCATATTCACACCACCCTTTGCTACCAATCTCAAACTTGGACTTTATCCAAATCACACCTTCGCAAAATCAACTCCTGCGAGATGAGATGCCTGAGGAAAGCTGCCAACCTAACAATCCGAAACCGAGTAAGAAATACTGTTATTAGACAGACAGTGGGATCAACACCTTGTGCCACATTTATTGAAAGGCAGAAGATCAAGTGGTTTGGCCATGTCGTTAGAATGCAACACCAACAACTACCATCACTGGCCATACATCTAAGCTCATCTGCGACAAGACCAAGAAGACGTCCAAGAAGAAAATGGATTGACGACATCAAGGACAATGTACAATCACACACAGAATGTCACTATTCAGTGTCGCCCACCAGGCGCTGGAACGCAAATTATTCCTCCCCACGGCGCTTGACGGCAGAAGTGGAAGATGATGATGATGATTTAGCTAGTTGGGTTGCAATTTAGTGCCATATTTGAAGGGTGCAAAATTCCATGTGATCTATTACGTTCTGAATCCCCCCCCCCCCCCTCCCCCTGATGAAAGAAAAGGAGCATTTTCACTCCTTAAGGAGAATCGGGCATATAGTATAACACCCATATTTTATGGACCACCCATAGGGTGATAAGATCAGTATCATGCCGGCCGCTTTTACTTCCGAAGACATTCGTTGTACCAATTTAATCTGGGTTGACCTGGGAACTTCTAGGTCAGTTTTGAAAAATCCGAATTCACCCAGCTGGGGATGAAACCATGACCTTCTGGATGGCAGGCGAGTGTTTAGCCACTAGGCTACACGGACTCTCTAAGTCGTATCATATTCTGATATAATGCAGGGTTTTCGTGTAGCCCCTTTGCAGTTTTCAGCTTTAATTATTGTAAATATAATAGAGGAGGAACGAACGCACAAACACATTTTATTTTCAAAGGGTGAAGAATTGGGCACGCAGGCCCGTCTGACGTTCTGACCTTCTTCTCTCTTTCCTCTCAGAAGCGGCATAGAGATAAGATGCGTGTCTCTATATATTCAAAAAAAAAAAAAAAGAATTTGTTTGATATCTGAGCTTCTCAGATAAGAACA
>JACEFZ010006351.1:85000-120000 GCA_014155875.1 Cepaea nemoralis | reverse complement strand
ACACAGATTATGGTCGTCACTAGGAAGAACGAAGTACCACAATGTAATATACAAGTAAATGGGAATATTCTTCAACAAGTGAATCGGTACAATTATCTAGGAACAGTTATAACATCTGATGGAAGATGCCTTGAAGAGATTAGAACAAGAATCGTCATAGCAAAAGTAGCCTTTAGCAAGATGAAAAAAATTTTGACCAATAGAATTATGTCAATTGAAACAAGAAAAAGAGTGTTGAGGGGATACATAGAGCCTGTTCTTTTGTATGGATGTGAAACTTGGACAATGAGCAGTCAAGCTTTAAAACATCTGATGGATGCTGAAATGTTGTTTCAGAGGAAAATGCAAAGAATACCATGGACAGATAGAAAAACCAATGACCAAGTACTACATGAGACAAATGAAAATCGTAAATTGATTAGAGAAATTAGATGTCGACAGTCACAATTTTTGGACATATTATGAGAAAAAATGAATTAGAGAACTTAGTGACTACTGGCAAGATCGAAGGGAACAGACCAAGAGAAAGACCGAGAGGAAAATACCTGGATGACTTGGCCACATGGCATGGACGAGACAGGAACACTGAGCTGATCCCATACACTGGTGACCGAGTTAAATGGCAAGTCTTGACCGTTCACGCTTTCCGGCATGGCACATGATTTATTGATTGATTGAGTCGCATGCTGCAAGTTTGCAAACATTAACAAGTATTAATTAACTAATTCAGTCCAAGCTATTATGCCAATATATGCCAAAAGAATAGAATAAAGACAACATACATGGACTCGTGCGACATTTAGGTAAGGGGTTTATCATAATGCAAGGTTGCAACAATAAATGTGATTTAATTATTTATATCAGTCTAAGAAATATTCGCAAACCATGACTAAGATAGGAACAACAACATCATTGGCACCTTGCCGTTGTGACAGACGATAGATTGTTACATTGTGCTTCAAAAAGGCATAATAACTACAACCCATGGCGGTGGCGAATGTGACCGAAAAGCCAATTCGCGCTGTAATTGTTTGTCCACATTGGATGCATGTGAACACATGGTCATTTCCACCAGCATGCGCCATCTTACGCCTCACACGCTGGGTGTGTGACTTATCTGCAATCATTGTCTCACTTGTCTTTATTCCATTTCTGATATGTGCCCTCCCTGCAATACTTTCAGGGGTGGGTTGCTCCCTGTGTTCATTATCAATGCCTGTATCAATCATGTCCCGCTTACACACATTTTTGTATTATAGTAGAGGCCGACCCTGTGATCACTTATTTATCTGTAATTCACTAAAACAATTATATATATATATATTCTACCATCATCTATCCTCCTAACGTGTTGTAACGTTCCCTCATAAACAAAAAACAACAACAACAAACCAATAAAACTGGTAAATTATCTTAAACGACAGCTAGCCAATAAACATTCCCATAAGTGGGCACTCTACATCTTTCTTTGGTATGTATAATGTCCATTTTAAACATTGCCCCAGTGAATCATGTATTATTGATTATTCTTTCATGCGTTTTAATGCTTATTGTTCTTTTGTTGACAAAGATTAGCTTCATAAGTGATATTGGATGAAAGAATGTATGAGAGAAATTAGAGAAGAAGGGCAGAATGTCAGACGTTCCTGCATGCCCAGTACTTAACCCTTTGAAAATAAAGATTCTTCGTTCGTTCGTTCCTATCCACTTAAGTCTACGAAGGCTGAACATGGAATATACCATCACACAACATGATTTTTCCAATAGTTCAGTATTTGTGATTTTGTCTTGCCAATTAATGCAACGTATACTTCGCAGACACCGCATATGAAAGCTGCTTACACGTTTCTCTTGGTGTGAGCAAGTTGTCTAGGCTTCACTCCAATAAAGAAGAGTACAAAGGATACAGGCTTGATAGACAAGTACTTTTGTTTTGGCAGTAATTTCCTGTTCTCCCAGACTTTTGTTTTTAACCTGTTCATTTTTTGTTGCTGCCTTACCAATCCTGATGTTGATTTCCTGATCTTGGGATAATTTGCTATTTACCTCTTATCCTAGATATGTAAACTAGTCTACTATCTCTAGTTTGGTGTCGTCAACAAAGATTGATGGCACCCCATGTGGACCTTGTGACATAATCTGTGTCTTCTGTTTGCTAATTGTTAAACCAAATTCAGAACAAGCATTGGAGAATGCAGATATTAGACGTTGTATTTCTTCCTCAGAGTTGGTCGTAATTGCAGCATCATCTGCAATAAGCAACTCAATGATCTGTACCCTCATAATTTTGGTCTTGAACTTCAATCTCTGAGCATTGTAGGGGCCGCTATCTGAGCGTGAGTGAATGTATATACCATCATCCTGATCACGAAATGCGTATTTCAGTAGAAGTGAAAAGCATATTCCAATGAGGGTGGGAGCTAGTACACAACTTTGCTTAACTCCATTCTTGATTTCAAACTCTTCTGAAGTTGCACTATCAAACTTGATTATACCATTCATGCTTGGGTGGAACGATTCCACAGTGGACAGAAGAGTTTGTGGGCAGCCAGTCTTCTTTAGTGCCTTAAACAGACCCTCACGACTGACCAAATCAAATGCCTTTGTGAGGTCGATGAAGGCAATAAACAGTGGTTGATTCTGTTCACGGAATTTTTCTTGCATTTGTCGCAATAAGAATAACATATCAATGGTAGACATGTTCTGTCGGAAGCCACACTTTGATTCGAGGTAGACTTGGCCTTCTAGGACTTAAGTCTGCACAGAAAAATTATGGCAAATACTTTCCCAACAATACAATAGAAGTGAGATACCCCTACTATTGTTAAGGTCGCCCCGATCGCACTTGTTCTTGTACAGTGTTATGATGCTTGAATCTTTGAAATCAAGTGGGACTTTCCCTTCTCGCTAGCATAGCTCTATTAGCTAGTGGATCTGTAGAATGAGTGTGTCTTGCTCACTCCTGATAACCTCTATTGGAATCCCATTCTTATCTGGGGCCTTGCCAGTTGCAAGTTCATTTATAGCACACTTAACTTATGCTATGGTGGAAATCGTGTCCAGGTGGTCAAGAGTTGGTAGGTCTCTATGGCGCTGAGGGCATTATCCGCTAGTTTAGTCTCACTTGAATAAAGCTCCAAATAGCGCTCTATCCATTTATTCGTCTGCTGTTTCTTATTAGTGATTTTTTCTCCTGTTCAGGTCTTCAGTGATGCACTTCGTTTGATCACTGAATCACAGGCTTTCTTTATCAATTCATACATGCTTCTGATGTTTCCCTTATCAATTACATTTTGAATGGACTCACATAACTTGATCCAATAGTCATTTGCACACTGCCTGCAGTCTTTTGCACAGCCTTCCTAGCTTGCTTCTGCTCACTGAGAGTGTTAAGCGTTCTTCTTTCCTTGTTTCTTAAGAGAGCTATCTTCTTTTTATCAATCAAGGACTGCAGTGTCTAGCTGTTTGCCGCAAACCAGTATTGCCTCTTAAGATCCACAGTGCCGTACTGTTTTATAAAGCGTTTCTTTAAGTTTACCCAACTTTTCACTTGCTGTACAATTTTCTGATATATCCGTGAAATCGTCATCAGGGTGTTGTTGGAACGCAAAGCACTTATCAGTATCGTGGGTGTTAATCACATTAATCCTGGCGCTAGATGTGTGTTTAGCTGTGTAGAATCTCTTCGGTCTCAGTCTAACCTTGTAACAACCAAAGAATGATCCATGTCACAATCAGGACTGTGGTAACTTTGAGTTAATGATGTTTCTGTGTGATGATGAATTCCAGCTGATGTTAATGGCCGGATCTAGGATGTTTCCATGTGACCCTATGCAGCTCTTTTGTTAAAAAAAAACACGGGAGTTTGTAATACATAGGTCATTTCTGGTGCAATGCTCAAGCAAACTTTGCCCATTTTCATTCATGCGACCGATGTTATATTTTCCAGGCCACAGTGACAATGAACTCGAGTTCTTGCCCCCTCAAGCATTGAAATCACCAAGCAATTAAATGTAGCTGGATTTGGGAACTGCCTTCATCACAGAGTATAACTCCTCACAGAACGACTCCTTCATATCATCAGGGGAAGTTAATATCGGTGACATGCAGTGATAATGGTGTCAAAACCACAAGAGGTTGCCAAGCGCAGGGATAATAATCTTTCATTACGTCCAGCTACCAGACGGTTAGTAACAATATAAACATCAACCTCAATAAAATGGCTCATTGTCCAAAATAAATAAACCATTCCAACAGAAATTCGGAAGCCTGTGTCAACATTGATGAATAGGTCAAAGCTGTTAGACAATGGCAGTTATGGCGACATTTATTGTCTGTGTTCAAGCATGTGCTCACCAATCAATAGTAATAATAATAGTGTATTAATAATTCTCAAAATACCGTTCAGCCAGGCACGAAGTATTGAAATCAGGTACATAATGTTAGCACAATTAACTTACTATAAAACTGCTGATATAATTGTCTTGGGGCTTATAGTCAGCGATTGCTCCTTACCAAGTGGCCTCTATGTCACCTTGCTATAATTTCCAAGTCCCACTTGAAGCATTAGCATTCATCGGCCATTTTCTAGCAAATATGAATCCTGCCTTAACAATCTAACTTTTTAATTCCATATCATTAGCCATCTATGCGATGCCTTGCCAGTTCTTACCACAATCCTGTTTCCGTGAAACGAATGGTGCTGCCTTCTTCACAATCAGCCCAAGGTCTCCCTGTTGTTGTTGTTGACTACTTATGTGACGTTTCTTCCCTTCTCACGTCACTTCTCCAGATTCTCCTATTATTTGGTTGGAGGTTTTCTTACAAATCCTTTTTGACGTCATTTCGTCTGACCTGCTACTTGGCAGTATGCCCCCTCCCCTTTGAAAATGGTGTAAACATTTTACCATGTATTCTGTTTAATAACCTGACATGTAGCAGTTCAGAATCCATGAGTCATATGTATATAATCTATTTTCACCACTGTGCTAATATCATGGTATGATCTCCTATCAATCACACACAAAATCTCATTAAAAAATTATTATTATATTACAGGCACGCATTCCTATCTACACCCCCGGTAGACGCCATGTAGCACCAGCCAATGGGAGGGATGAGCTAACTAATCTATAACATAGTATTAGTCCCTCAATTGTCTAAAATCGACAAGCATCCCCAACCAAAGCTAAAAACCCGATTGAGGGGACGTATGTGATTAACTGGTACCATTCCCTCTGTATTAGTTTTGATATTTGACATGTAACTATATGAATATTCTTCCACCTGCTATGTTTTATGAAACTTAGTTTTTGTCACATTTGATAGGTAAGGTCTTCTGCCCTTGTAGCTGTCGAATTGTAAGAAACTTTGTGACATTTCTATTTCCTTTTATTGGCTGTGACTGCCATTTGTTCTTATCTTATATTTACCTATGTAGCTCTGCATATACTCAACTTATACAGTAAACAATGCAATGCACAATATTGCTCAATGTATGGAGCGACAGCAATAATTGTAGCCTAGTTTACGGCCTAAACGGTGGTTGATGATGTTGGCCTCAGCTCTGTTATTGGGTTTGCCTTTCTAATAACACCTAAGAGGGTAAGTAATAGCGTACCAGGAAAACTCCACCAATAATCTTAATCTGAAATAATCATAAAGTAATTCATGAAATAGCAATTCAATAATTATAAAACACTAATTTAACATAAAATAAATAGAAAATCATATTATATGCCAATTAAAATACTTTCACTCAGTCATGCTATTCAGCCTTTTTAGTATATATTTATGTATAGTCTGTACTGTTCTTCGTGTTTGTTGGTTTGAAATGAATCGTGTATGTATCAATTGATTGTGTACAGCACTTAAATTAACTCTATCATATCAACAACAAATCTATGTTCATAAAATATCTAATATCTTTATATATTCTCACTCGTACCTATGAATGATGAATGGGAGTGCATGATATGGAAAAATATATGTGAACTATATGACTGACATGATCCTCTCATCGACGTCTTGATGAGTGAACCATGACGTACATTAACCGCATGAATGATAATTTAAATATATGTTTGACTTGAAAGATTGAAACATGACGTAAAATAATCGCATGAATGATATTTTAAATGTGTGTTTTGATAGATGTTGATTATAACTAAATTTGCATTTACGTGTTTGTGAATGGATGTGACGTGTGAAACTGCTTAATGATGTGAAATATGGATGGTGACATTATTGCAAATATTAAACTACTTAATTAACCAATATCATTCGCCTGCTGGTGTAGCCTCCTCTTGACCACGTCAGTCACGCTCACTCGAATGAACAACAGTCTGATCATCATACCAGAATCATCGGCGTAATGTCGAGTTCAAATTTCAGTCACCAACCGCCTCCAGAAATAGAATCGGATTCACAAGTCTGACTGAAGTCACAACGTACACTCTGCAATGTCCTAACACCACTTCACACGAAAGGTCGAAATTTTCTATATAACCTGGGCAAGTAAGGCAAATCTGAAAAAATCTGTACATATCTGACACTAATCAATATATTAACTAACATCTGTAGAATGTAGCTGTTGTGTTATCCTGGATACGAGTCTATGGGTGTTAAAAGTGAAATAACTATTCGGCCTGTTGTATTACATATATGCACGAAGACAATAACATGAAATGTGATAGCTTAATTAATTTCTACAGTCTACTGAGAAGATCCGCAAGGATATTATATTTACCCGGTATATGACAGATATCGAAATCATAGTCTTGCAAAAGAAGATACCATCTGTGCATTCTGGAGTTTCCAGGATGATCATCTTTAAAGACTTGTAAAGGCTTATTATCAGATAGAACAATACATTTTCTACCAAGCAGATATGTAGAAAACGTATTGATGTTTTCAATAAGAGCCAAAGCTTCAAGTTCAGTAACAGCATATTTCTTCTGAGTGTCTATTAGTTTCCTAATAAAGTACAGAACATCATGAATGTGTAAAAGAATCGCTGAGATAGCGTGAAAACAAAATTGCTATTATGTTAGCGAAATACAAGATAATAGTTGTTTAATTGTCCTGACACACTCTTGACTTTCCTCTTGGTGTTTGTCGATTTAAAAGTGTAGAATTTCGAGAACCGAAATTAGGTCTGTTTTCTGAGTGCCTCGTATTAACGGAACAGAATAATGAAGACAGGAATGAACTGTGAATTTTTTTAACCATTACTGTTTCTTTCTTTCTTTCTTTCTTTCTTTCTTTCTTTCTTTCTTTCTCTCATTTTTTCTTCTTTCTGAGATTATGGTGTCTCTTGTCTGAATGTATGATTTTTTCTTTATATTTTAATTTTGTTGGCATGAACAATGTTATCGTTTTCACTCATATGTCTAATGTGTACCACATATGCTGTAATGAGGTAAGTCGGGTATATCCGAAGCAGAGACAAGTCAAGTAAATAAGGCAAGCAAAGACAAGTGTCGCTTGTTGTCTGTACTGCTCTATCTATTTACCTAACAAGTTTGTAGAATATTTATTGGTTTTTATGCCGATGTTTGTGACATATTTCTTGACTTGCGAGTAAAAGTTTGTAACATATTTCCTTGTTCGTGAGTATATGTTTGAAGTATGTTTCTTGAAGTGTGCGTAATTGTTTGTAATAGCGCAATCATCAAAGGTGAGGGGTGGTTGAATGAGTATCATCATGTGAAAATTAAATATGGCTATGACGTTCCACTGCCATTGTTCTGTGGATTGTATATGTTGTTTGTTAACAGTGGGTGTACTTTGTGTTATATTATCTTGTGGTTTCTGTTGATACGCTTGACTGGTGTTATTTGCAGAAAAAATGAGATTGCCTGATTGTTTGATTCTGTTGTTCAACCACACTTGTTGTAGAATCAGGAATTAACTTGTTTAGTTGTTAAGTGTAAACCACCCCATGATTGGATTTGTTTACTTCATGAACATTATGGTACAGTACAGTCATGTCGTCCCTCTGTTGTGTTATACCGTTTTTTGTACAGGTCAATGGGCACCGTCTATTGTCAGTTGAGGTAACCTGTGATAGTTGCTTATTTCCTTCTTCTTTCGTCTCATGAACTTGGGTTCTTGTGAGTGCATTGACAGGTCTATGTTCGATCGTTTCTTCATGCGGACATTCTGTCAAGTTCGGAACGTTCCCAATTATCAAACCAGCACACGGGTTTGGTAATACTGCCGCGCATATTCTTCCCTCATAGTATGGACATCTTATCATGACCCATGAGGTCTTATATCTTTCTAGGGTATCTCCGAACGTTCTGCAGGTAATACTTTTGTAAGTGTAGTCCCTCTTATTTACCAGTTTGTGGTAGATCCCAGCCACGGTTGCGCACGTGTCTCTAATACAAGTTGTTGGCGATCCATTGACCCATGCTTGGTAAATCGTAAGAGTACCTTTCTGGGTGTAGACTGCATTAGCTTCATGTATTGGTCTATTGTGGCAGCACGTCAGGCTATCGTCATGATGGAATTATTTACCCCAGGAAGGTTAACCCGGTCAAAAAATGTCCACAGAATTCGGAAGTGTCGGCCTAACGGCGCAAGAAAGCAACTCTGCTGTAAACAGGCACAACGCAATCACATCCGAAAAAAAACAACTCCGGATGAACGCAGAAGAAGAAGAAGAAGAAGAAGAAGAAGAAGAAGAAGAAGAAGAAGAAGAAGAAGAAGAAGAAGAAGAAGAAGAAGAAGAAGAAGAAGAAAGAAGAAGAAGAAGAAGAAGAAGAAGAAGAAGAAGAAGAAGAAGAAGAAGAAGAGAAGAAGAAGAAGAAGAAGAAGAAGAAGAAGAAGAAGAAGAAGAAGAAGAAGAAGAAGAAGAAGAAGAAGAAGAAGAAGAAGAAGAAGAAGAAGAAGAAGAAGAAGAAGAAGAAGAAGAAGAAGAAGAAGAAGAAGAAGAAGAAGAGGAAGAATTCTTTACATACCTTACACGGTCTGTCATAGGTAAATGTCTCCAATATGGCTGCATGAGCGTCTTCTAGATCGTCTGAGTCACTACTAGTTAATATGTATGCAGCACTAGCTTCTTTCCATGTGTTCCTCATCTTACAAAATCTTGATGTGTGTCCGTACGCCCGACACGCGAAGCATTTAACACTATTTTTGTAAGAAGCATACTTACTGATCTTCTTAGAAGTGAGGTTCTGAAGATACGAATCGTACGACGGGTTCTTGTCGCACATCTCAAAACTGCCGTGCTGGAGTTTACAATGTGGGCATTGCATTAAATGTTATTTGCCATTTTCTAGCTTCTTTATCAAGAGCTGCTTGTAATTGTCAAGCTTCTCTTTCTGCTTCTTTGTCCTCCGCTCTCTCCTCTCGTTGCTGCGCTTGGAACTCCTTTAGTTCCTGTTTCGCCCATGTTCTTAGTTCCTGACCGGTTAATCCGGACTTCTCGTCTAACACCATACAATCTTGCAGTGTCGACATGCTGTCACAATATGCTGTAAATTATACAGCTGAAATACAAAATATCTTTGTGCAATGCGAAATCGTTTGAAAGACAGAAAGTAAATGCTTCAAACGTATAAAAGTTGAATGAAATGCCAACACAATCAACAATGCTATAAAACTTAATTTCAGAACAATGCAGCAAGCTTGACGTGGAGATAAATATTGCCTTAACCCGTTAAAATAGATACAATCCAGACAAAATTGGTAGAAAATATATCTCTGTATAAAAAATATCTCGTCACAAGACACATACCTGCCATAGGAGAGGAAGACGAAATGTAACGCGGACGAATATATATATATATTTACATGTAAAAGAGCACGGAGAATTTATAGCTACAAACAAATACAGACTATTACATAACAACACGAGTACTAAACACCTGCGAGATCGCAACAAAAGAAATTTGTCACGAACTGACCAATGTCAGTACAGAACGTATCCTTGAGCCTGACAACTACAATTATCTGGCGCAAGTATAGCCCAGCCAACCGCCCACACGACTATAACGCTACCGAATCGAACATGGAGAAAATTTCGAATTTTAAAATTAACACCCAAACAGAATGCCAAAACAACAACAAATAACTCTACTGGCCTGTTATTTGGATATGGTTAGTTAGTTAGTTAGTTAGTCGACAGATCATCCTCGTTGCACATCGAACCATTCAGTCCATAAGTGCTTGGATCCCCTCCTCAGCAAATCCCGCAGCGTGTAGCGGCTAACGACGCCAGTTCTGTGTTGGTTTATCAATCTTCTTTGGCTTCCTGCGTAGTGTTCTTGTTTGGCCACCCCTCTTTTAATTTGCTGCTCTCGCAGTATGGCCATTGTTGTAGATTCACATTCATCACTTGGTTCTTGCAAAAATCTCACTTCTCGTAGAGCATTCAGAATGTCAGCCTGGTCCATGGCGCGTCCGCCCTCCACAGTAGCCTCACCTGCGAGCTTGTCAGCCCGCTCATTTCCTTGTACTCCCGCATGCCCTGGCACGAAGATGAAACTAATCTTTGCCAGCCGAGACCGCTTCAGAGGCAGCAATCATTCTCTTCGGATCGACCCCTCCTCTATCCTCTTGATCATGTTCATTGAGTCGCTAAGGAAACAAGCCCTAGTGAATGTCTGTGTCTCGAGCATTTGGATATGGTATAAACTGGTAATGCCGCCCCTAATCGGTGCTGTTGACGTTGGTAAATTTCCGTACTAACATTGTCGTGTATTTCTGAATGTTGGTATATCTATCACTCCGATTAAAAACAATCAGTGACATATTTCCTGGATGTCCTAACCGCAATGTCAACTAATATGCCTGTTCGGATCCGTGTAGATACTCCTTGCTGCTGAATATGCCTTCGATGACGACTTCATCATTTATATCCGTCCAGTGAATATAATCAGTGATATGTCGTATATAGTAATTTGGGACAGCCTACACACGTAACTGTCTACACATAAACATGATATATTTCTTCCTTGGGCTGACCTGATGTGATATTGAATATAGGTGGCTTACTGGGAATGGTTTCTCTTCACAATTCCAGTTTGCATGCCTCCATTTCTAAGAGGGCCCCCCCCCCCCACTTTCTGCCAGATAGTTAGTAACAATATAACGATCAACCTCAGTAAAATGGCTCATTGTCCAAATTAAATAAACCATTCCAACAGAAATCCGGAAGCCTGTGCCAACATTGGTGAATAAGCCAAAGCCGTTAGACAATGGCAGTTATGGCGACATTTATTGTCTGTGTTCAAGCTTGTGCTCAATCAATGGTAGTAAAAACAATATATTAATAATTCTCAAAATACCGTGACTTTTCAGCTAGGCGGGACAGTACTGACATCAGGTACATAATGTTAGCACAATGAACTTACTATAAAACTGCTGATATAATTGTCTTGGCGCTTATAGTCAGCTATTGCTCCTTACCAAGTGGCCTCTATGTCACCTTGCTATAATTTCCAAGTCCGACTTGACGCATTAGCATCCATCGGTCATTTTCTAGCAAATATGAATCCTGCCTTAACAATCTATCTCTTCCATCCCATATCATTAGCCATCAATACGTATTCTTGCCATTTCGTAACACAATCTTGTTTCCGTGAAAAGAATGGTGCTGCCTTCTTCACTATCAGCCCAAAGTCTCTCTGGTGTTGTTGTTGACTACTTCTGTGACGTTTCTTCTTCTCTAGATCCTCCTGTCATTTGGTTGGAGGTTTTCTTACAATTCCTTTTTGACGTCACTTCGTCTGACCTGCTACTTGGCACCAGCTGGGATTTCAATCATTCTTCACTGCAAAACCCACACCATGTTGCCTTTTTTCTGCCTGCTCTCTACCCTTCCATAAAAGGTGTAATTGTTTTCCCTGAGTGACCCTTTCTCAGCGAGGCGAGTCTCCTGCAGGCTAGTAATGTCAATGTTAAGACGATTGAGTTCGGCATCAATCATAGCCGTTTTTCTAACATCGTCAATATTCGTCAGGTCAGTGGAAAATCCTGGACACATGGTTCTTACTTTCCAGGCTGCAAGCCGTAGCTTGAGGTTTTTATTTTTATTTTTAGTAATATCTGGTCACATGATTCTTACATTCCAGGCTGCTAGTCGTAGCTTGAGGTTTCTATTTTTCATTTTTAGTAATACGTGGTGCATTGGTTTTACAGCCTACGATTCAGATTCTGTCCTAGCCACAAGCACCCATTGAAACAGGCAAGCTGTAGTGGATCAGCACCCAGTTGGCCGGGGGATGCCTAGCATGAGGCGGGCGATAGCTGATCAGTGACACCTGTAGGTGTCTTTCACCGTCAGTGGCAACCCGTGGCGCCCAGTGTCGACGCCAATTGACAAGGACTTATATCCCGTAACTGGAACAACAACAATATAAACTCAATTTACATATCTTTCACATAAGTTGAATACACGATGGAAGTGGTGGCTGGAAAACCCAGATTGCATTATGCTATGACCGAAAAGGGTTAAAGTTTGGAAGAGTGAATTGTCCATAGTTTGGATATGTAAATAACCTATCTCTTGAAGTATAATGGTTATACACAGAAGAAAACAATTATCCAACAGCAATAATTCTTTAAACGTAATAATTATTACTGTTCCCTCTAAGCGAAGTGACCGACAGATAGTGTTTACCATCACATTCACGGTAAAAGCATGCAAATTATAATTACCAGCGGACAAGATATGATACATGTACACATAGCAACACATGTATTTATCAAATAGAAGAAGAATATGTATCTGGATAGTAAGAATTAGTTTGCTAAAAGTACTTGATAGGTGAGACAATCATCATAAGGGCGAAATTATCCATGGTTTCACTCAAAGAAATTTCCAGATTCCCTCAATGTACACTCATTCATATGAGCTTGTGAAACATGAAATAATATCTTTCAAAACCCATTATCGTGTGACCTTTGAGGTGTATAATAAGGTGTGATGCATCCCTTTTGGAAGAGGAACAAAGATGCGTGACAGTGGCATTACCAATGGAGTGCTGATTTGACTACACAAAATATGGGACCAACGCCATACACCAATATACCCCAAGACGTCTTAAAGCTAGCGATGCCTGTTAACTATTCTGTTCTTAGCCAATAAATTGAGCTATTAGATCGTTTGTATTCGTTACTTGATGATCACTCTTCCACCGTTGCACAAGTGAAAACATTTTAATTTAGAAGGTGGATAGGCCTACCAATAATGTAGTTCGTGTTTAATTTACCTTGTCGTGCAAGCTGACATGTGCGGAAAGTCCTTTAGTTTACAATCTAAAATTTAAATTCACAAATACTGCCTTAACATTAGCTGGCTAATTATCACCCTGAAATAATACACAGATTAGGGCGGGGTTATTAATACTAGCACACAGCGGAATGGCTAGAACGCGTGCCTGCCTAAGAAACAGAACACAAGAAAAGACTATACAAGTGGTGCAATTTCATGCTTTTGACGATGCCACTGGGCTACGCGTTGAATACGTGTGATGTAGTTCACACTGAGCTTCAAATTGTATAGTAAGTACATATTCGTCATGTTTTTCCTTCTTGATATTTTTTTAAACATGCATCTTCTTCCTCTTCTTTTTCTTCTTCTTGTTCTTCATCTTTTCTTAGCTTGCTTTCTAATTATCGTAGATTTGTTCCCGAGACAGATTCGTTCAAACCACGCGTACAAGTTTACCTGAGTCTCCTTGGAGACATCGTTGGAGCTACGAAGTTTGTGCTTTGTGAGTTGTTCTCAACAAATGACTTGCAATTTTGTGGAAAGAGACCGCGCCAGATGGCGTAAAATCCCTGTTAAATGAAGTCGACCATCTCGGTTTTATTAACGGTTTTAAAAATACTTTGGCACCATTGGCGACGTAATATTTGTTAACTTTCATTGCAGTAAGTTTCATGCCTGGATGCTCTAGTTGCTGCCTGCCTGTTATTCGACTATTTCCATACATAGAGATTCTAAGAACCAGTCTTGAAACTATTGTATATATTATAATTGTGTTTCTTGTGTCCTCTTTGCAATATAATAAAGATGCTCTTAGCTTATCTAGAAAGTTGATAATCATCATTGTTCGTGTAGTCGCAGTGATATTTTGTATTGCTTGCCCCTAAAGACATGTTTTATAGCAATGTCTACGTTTAATTGTGCTTAAATCATTTTCCTGTAGAGACCTGATAAGCTTTGCATGGAGAGTGCTTAGATTATATCCATTGAATTAAGACATTCGCAGAATCAAATTGTGTTTTCATAATCATTTACCTCGAGTTTGTCTTTTCAGTTTGCAGAGGGTGGGGGTAGTGTGGAGGTGGGGTGGGGGAGGGTGGGGGTTCGGGTCGTCATTATTTTGATTATAAGTAAATATCCTTATTTGTTTCATAACAATGGTTATGTTGAGAATATGTCCGTTCATTGCTTGTTTTGAAGCTACTGCTTCAGATTTTAAGTTTTGGCAAATGTATCACTGAACATTGATATAGACTGAGTTATCATCATCATCATCATCATCATCATCATCATCATCATCATCATCATCATCATCATCATCATAATCATCATCATCATCATCATCATCAACATCATCATCATCATCATCATCATCATCATCATCATCATCATCATTATCACCATCATCATCATCACTATAGCCATCATCAAATGAGCTTTGCCAACTGGCGTAGGCCTTCATGTGTCTCTCGGCCTCTCTCTCTCAGTTCTCCAATGCCTCTCTTCTTATCACATAACCCAAGAATGGTGTTGCCATTTTCTTTTAATTGTATACAATGTTCTAGTTTCATTAGCATAAGATAGATACTAATATTGTTGTAATATAAACGTCAGAACAGTGATTTTCAGTTTATTTGTTAACCCACTGGCCATCAATGTACACTCGTGTACTAGATGATTCAGTAAACTAATGATCAAAATATGTAATTGTTTTGCGATGACTGGGTCTATATACGTGTTTTAGAGTTTTGATTGCGACTAACAGAATCTGAAATAAAAGATGCTCTTAGTCACAATTAAATCTCTAACACACGTATACAGACCCAGTCAAAGCAATATTATTAAATATTTTAATCACTAGTTTACTGAAACATCTAGTACAGGTGTCTACACACTGATGACCGAGTAAGGAGGTGGGGGTGGGGAAGGGGGAGGGAACTGAAAATCGCTGTACTGGCGTTCATATTACAGTAATAGTAGTATTTGCCTTATGCATAATGAAACTAGAGCATCATATACACTTAAAAGAATGAGACAACGCCATTCTTGGGTTTATGTGATAAGAAGAGAGGCAGTGGAGAACTGAGAGACTGAAATAATGTTCTAGTTTCATTAATTTAAGGCAGATACTACTGTCAAATTGTAGTGATTGCAGACAATGCACAGAATCTGCAACAATTAGTAGACGCAGTTGTTGTACACAGTTAGCAGCTGGGGTTGGAATTAAATTGTAAGAAGACACAGGTTATGGTCGTCACTAGGAAAAACGAAGTGCCACAATGTAATATACAAGTAAATGGGAATATTCTTCAACAAGTGAATCGATACAATTATCTCGGAGCAGTCATAACATCTGATGGGAGATGCATTGAAGAGATTAGAACAAGAATCGCCATGGCGAAAGTAGCCTTTAGCAAGATGAAAAACATTCTGACCAATGCTTGCTTGCTTGCTTGTGTTCGTTGGCTTGAGCTCCAACGCAAAGTCCTGTATGTCGGATGAAGGCATCCTGTTGTCCAACATCAGTGTGATGTCATACAGGACCTGAGTTTTGCGTGAGTATCCGTTGTCCCATGTCTGGCTTATTGGTGTGCAGACTGGTGGTTCCTCGCCGTACAGGCAGACACTCTCCGACTTCGGAGGAATCGGCTATCCTATTGACTTCAGCCAGGACCCCGAAGGGACCTGTTGCCCAGGACGCTCGACGAGGACGCGTCAATAGGTCTTGGCCAGTATATAACCCGGCCCTGGTGCCTTGGAAACACCTCTGCGTCCCAAGATGAAAAACATTCTGACCAATAAAAAGATGTTAATTGAAACGAGAAAAAGAGTGTTGAGGGGGTACATAGAGCCTGTTCTTTTGTATGGATGTGAAACTTGGACAATGTGCAGTCAAGCTGAAAAACATTTGATGGCTACAGAAATGTGGTTTCTGAGGAAAATGCAAAAAGTACCATGGACAGATAGAAAATCCAATGACCAAGTACTACAGGAGACAAATGAAAATCGTAGACTGATTAGAGAAATTAGACGAAGACAGTTAACATTTTTTGGACATGTTATGAGAAGAAATGGATTGGAGAACTTATTGACAATTGGCAAGATCGAGGGGAACAGACCCAGAGGAAGACCGAGAGGAAAATACCTGGATGGCTTGGCCGCGTGGCATGGACGAGACAGGAACACTGAGCTGATCCACGACTCTGGTGATCGAGTGAGATGGCGAGTCATGACAGCCCACGCTTTCCGGCATGGCACATGATTGATTGACTAATGTCAATGTAATATAAACGACAGTACCCCGATTTTGAGTTGTTTTTTAAACACCCCCCCCCCCCTCCCCGGGTCATCAGTGTAGACAGGTGTGCTAGATCAGTAAACTAGTGATCAAAATGTTTAATTGTTGTGCCATGACTGGGTCTGTATACATGTGTTACATTTTTGTTTGTGGATAATGAGCCATACTTCGTTTCTGCGGATATCACCCAATAGTGGGCATAGGTAGTTATTTGATGCGGAATACACACCTGGTAAATTAATAACCTATTGAAATAGACAAATTAGTATAACATTCCGTTCGTATTTAATAATAAACTATATACAGAAGCTGTAATGACAAGACAGTGTTATACTTGCAGCTTTCCTTGTCTAACGAAAACCGTTTAGCAGAGATGATGGCATCTAAGCTGTTTGCATATGTTATCGGAGCTATCATACTGGCTGTGTGCAGCTTCAGTGTGGAAGCTGCGTATACAGACGAGGATAATAGCATTGAAAGACGTCAAGAAGCGCCATTGGGTAAGAATGTAAACGCATTTTAAAGTTAAGATATTAATGCGAAACGTTTCTGTATCTGTGCAGGGCCTCAGTCTCTCCTGGAACTTAAACAGCATTGCTAAATTCTATTTCTACACGACGTCAACCTATCCCGTTTTTTGTTGTACATACCATTTTCCATTGCTAAATTTTATTTCTGCCTTTTGAGGTGACAGGTTCGAATTTCGGTGTGATCATTGTAGCTTTCAATTTTTGTTTACTGTCTAGTGCAGGGGTCACCAAACCTTTTTCACGGCGGGCTGGACAACGGACAAAATGACGAGCGCGGGCCGCATTCTCATTCTGTACAATACTTGTGCCGATCGCCGTGGCGAAGTTCTAACAGACGCGGTTTTTAATCACATATACCCGCGTTCTAAACGTAGCTGCGCGAGATTTGGCAGCAGACCTGCGTTGCGCTGGTTTTTGTACGCTATGATATGGGTACCGGTCGTTCAAAGAGCAATGGCAAACTACTGAACGTAAACTTCCCAAGACATCAACAACAGCAAAACATGCTGGTGTTAACTGCAAACGCCCTGTAAAGGATATGCAACTAACTTTAGCAATACCTGCAAGCCAGAACGAAAGCTCTGTGAAACAAAAGACGAAAAACTAAGTTAATCATGGGTGAGTGGCGTGCAATGCAAAAAAATAAATTTAAAAATTTTAAAGAAGACAACCAACATATACATTTACTAAAAAGGTTATCAAAGAAGGCGACGTTAGCAAAAAAAAAAAAAAAAAAGAATAGTCACATCAGAATAGAAAAATGTCACTCTCAGTTTTGTCAAGATCTATAAATCTCTCCAAAAAATGCTTCTTCAAGTCACAGAGTTCCTTGAGCAACGTAAACATTTGCATCTGCTCCTGCATAAAAGTTGAAAAAAACTGGCCTAAAGACCAGCTCGATTAACACCGTGACCGGAGAATTCTTCTGAACTGGGGATGATATTTTCGTAATAACACAGGCTTCTATGGTATTTATATACTCTGTTTGCTACTTTATTGCCTCTATTCACTTATAATTCACGTACCTGTCACCGTCAAACAAAGAAATCCTTGTTGCATACCTATAAAATGGATAACTGGCAATAAGAAGTAAATATGTCTGGAGCAACGGACCTTTGTTGACAGCCGGACGCATCTGGGGGAGGGAAAGATGCGCGTGCGCGTGAGTGTCTGTGTATGTGTGCGTGCGTGTGTCGCTATTGAAACCATGGTAACGCCAGAGCGTAGGCGGCGCTACCACGAGACTGGGGAAGAACTATGAATAACGCCAAATAAGCAACATTACAATAAACAAGAAAATGGGACGCAGAGGTGTTTCCAAGGCACCAGGGCCGGGTTATATACTGGCCAAGACCTATTGACGCGTCCTCGTCGAGCATCCTGGGCAACAGGTCCCTTCGGGGTCCTGGCTAAAGTCAGTAGGATCGCCGATTCCTCCGAAGTTGGAGAGTGTCTGCCTGTACGGCGAGGAACCACCAGTCTGCACACCAATACGCCAGACATGGGACAACGAATACTCACGCAAACCTCAGGTCCTGTATGACATCACACTGATGTTGGACAACAGGATGCCTTCATCCGAAATACAGGACTTCGCGTTGGAACTCAAGCCAATGAACACAAGCAAGCAACAAGAAAATCTAGATACAATAATTTATAATTGAAAAAAGTAAACTTTAGACACGTAGCAGTCAGGAGGTCTCCGCACGTGTGAAGATCTCCTATTATTCTAAACATCATATTTGCATATAAATTGTATCACAAAGTCTCGTGTTCCATACGTTATATCAAGCAAGTACGGGAACCTTCGGCGGGCCAAATGAAATGACATCGCGGGCCGGATCCGGCTTTGGAGCCGTAGTTTGGTGACCCCTGTTCTAGTGACTCTTCTCACACGTTTGTTACCAGAGCCCATATGGGAAGAAAAGAATCGCAACTCTGTAACATACAATGCATATATTAAGAATAGACTAATACTATTTGGACTAGAACTAGCTTCCCCATCCCGTAGGAAATGAAACACGTAAAATGATGGAATGCGGACGTCCATTCTGTAACGGAGAAACAATTCTAGAATTGACACAGTAATGTTAAAACTATGTATGAATAGGGAAACACGGCACAAGTAGTAACTATTAAATAAAGAGCATGCACGGATATCACAAACCAGACTGAAGAAAGCTGGCAAAAAGCTGCTAAACCACGTAAAATGTCGCTAATCTCAGGTCACAAAGAGGAAAATGCACTAAGCCGGGGTGGGCCTAATGCTGCCTAAAGAGACAGATAGAGCAGAAACAGGGAGCAGCGAGTTGTAGAATAATAACAGCTACTTTTAGAACCACAAAACATTAGTAAACATGAAGGTGACCCAGTGTTACGAAATAACAAATGATAAGGATGAATAGGTTGCTGAGAAATGGTACATGCCACTTTAAAGTACTCTATGCAATCAAAAGTAATGGCAAATCAACATTCTTATAGAAGGCCTGATTTCCAATTCGGCTCTGACAACACGGGTTATGAAGAGATCAGCTTGAAACATGAATGTTAATCATCATGAGATCATCATCTTCCACTTTGTCGTCAAGCGACCTTGATGTCATTAACCCATTTTCATCTCGGGAATCCTCTTGCTCTCGTATCAGTTCTCCTTTGACATATCACCTTTTCTGGTACCTGATGGTGGCGCATTCTATAGATATGGCCGAAACATTCGGGCTTCTGCCTTTTAATATATGTTGCTGCACAAAGTGTTAATCCCGCTGTCTGTCCGATAACATAATTTCTTACTCGGTCTTGGAGGCTTCTAAGAATTATTAGTAAGGCACAAAAATGTAGAATGATTTGCAACCGTTGTCTTTTGTGTATGGATCAACATGTCATGGAAGACAGTTTGTTTGTTTTCCACATGCTGAAATACATAAACAAGAATACATAAAATAACATTGGTATCATCAGACATCAATACAGTCAATATGATTGATAATATATCAATTGACAAGGAATGTAAATTGTTTCAACACGACGTATCCGTTGATATAGGTGTAAATGTAGGTTCAGATCACAACCTGCTGATAAGTAACAATGCTGAAAACATACATAGCGTCGTATACACATTGATATCAATACAATGTAATGAATCTCGGATATAAAAAAAGAAAAACAGAAACAATGTATTATCACAGTTTATCAAAAGCACTAGGTCCGGCAACAGTTGACAGACGAGGTGAGAAAGACTGTTGAAAGCATATTAAAAGTAGGTGGAACTAATTATGTCTGAAAGTCTTATGGAAAGGGAACGAAAGATAAAATCATGGATAATGCCAAAATACCTTAAAACATAAGATTGGACAAATAATCACTTAAGTTGAAAAAATAGCGAAACAAGTATTACCAAACTCAGAGCCATGAATGCACACGCAGAAGCTAATAAAGAAGTTAGAAAGTGGTTAACGGCAGGAAACAGGCAGTATTTAGATTGCCTAGCAGGATAGGCAGATGTATCAAGATCCATGAAAATGTCAGGGACTTTACATCACTATCAGTATAATAACAGAGAATTATAGTCAACAAAGAAGACTTATGTTTTTTTCAACAAAAATAAAGAAAGGGAAAAGTTCTTAAAAACAGTAAAGATCAAGTAACCAAAGGTCCGAATACGTGAACTTCTGAACAGATCAGGTCCAGAGCTCTTCAACCTCCAACCTACACATAATTAGCCTGCAGACGTGGAGCTGAAAATCAACTGTGTGAAACCATCTAAAGAAGAAATTAGAACACTATAACACTCCAGATGGATGGGAATGCTGCTGGTTCAGATGATATACAAGCAGAAGCTATTAAAACAATATAAATAGCTCAATTTAATTACTGCAGACAGTATTTAGCAGTCCATGAATAGAGTCCGTGAGACTGATCAAATAAAAGGAAATTGGAGAGAAGAATATCATTGGCAGAAATATGAGAAAGGGAACCTTTACATTTTAAAATAGTATAGAGGAATACTTCTTTTGTCAGTCCCCGTGAAATAAATGCAGACAGATCAGGAAAGACTAAGAGCTGCCATTGACAAACAACAAAGGGATAAACAGGCAGGATTACGACAGAACAGATCCAGCACTAACCAAATAACTATATTACACGCAACAATAAAGCATCGACATTACAGCTCGATGTGTGCGCGAGTCTGTGTATGTGTTTGACTTGACCTGTGGTTATTTAATATATACGTATGATGTTACTTCAACGTCTGTATACGAGTGAAAATAGTGTGTTTCGTTGTATGATGTATGTACATATACACATAGGTAAGCACGAGTGGACAATGCGAGAAGAAAACATCAATCTTTGTCTCACTTTGAATCAAGTATCATTATTACTTCTCATTATGTCCACAGATAACGCAGCCAACTGTACGTACATCTGCATGTAGCACAATGACATATAGTACGATAATAATTATGCAATGTATAGGAAACATACTAATATAAGATCAAACTAATTTGTTTAAATAGGCGTGTTATATTAAAAACATGGTGGTCTCAGGCTGGCTCGCCAAGTAATATTGATTGCAGCAAAACTTCGGTGCATCGCTAAATTAAAGGTGGTCTACCACGGGTATAGGAAATCGAAAAGGGACATTGAATCAACTACGTGCTTCCTTGCTTGCTTGTGTTCGTTGGCTTGAGCTCCAACGCGAAGTCCTGTATGTCGGATGAAGGCATCCTGTTGTCCAACATCAGTGTGATGTCATACGGGACCTGAGTTTTGCGTGAGTATCCGTTGTCCCATGTCTGGCTTATTGGTGTGCAGACTGGTGGTTTCTCGCCGTACAGGCAAACACTCTCCGACTTCGGAGGAATCGGCGATCCTACTGACTTTAGCCAGGACCCGAAAGGACCTGTTGCCCAGGACGCTCGACGAGGACGCGTCAATAGGTCTTGGCCAGTATATAATCCGGCCCTGGTGCCTTGGAAACACCTCTGCATCCCAATAAACTACGTAATAACTTTCTCCATTGAAAATGAACTTATGATAGCTAAGGTATTTACAAGTAAATTGCATATTAATTACGGGACGCCCCAGTCAACCTCAGAAAACTGGAACATTGTGTGACATCCGGAAAGATTCGCTGAAAGAGAGGTAGAGGAAGACAGTGTGAGCAGATTTTTGACAGTCTTTTATCATAGCATGGAAAGAAGTTAACACTTGGATTAATTCATGACGTCGGAGATCGTAATTTGTGGAGAGGCATGATTTTCCACGCCAGCCGGCAAGGCACTGGGTGATGATTAGCAAATTACGATGACTAGGCGCTTGGGTGTGGGGGTTATTAAGATAAATACATAATTAGTTATTCTCCCCTCTTCCACGTATCCCATCGTCAGGGATGGTATTTGAACCAGTCTCACACGCTCAGCGTGTGATCTATCTGTAGTCATTTTATTCCATTACTGATCTTTGCCCTCCATGCAATGCGACTTCGAGGTGCAATATCAATGCCTATATCAATCATGTCACGCCTACACACATCTTTGTATCACAGTAGAGGCCGTATCCGAGATATTCTATCCATATGTAATTCACCAGAAAAGATGTCCTTTGGTATTCTACCGTCATTCATTCTCTGGGTGAGTGTGTGTGGGATGGGGGATAGGTGTGGCATGTGTGTGGGTGGAGAGATTGTGTGGGTGGGGGATGAGTGTAGGGGTGGGTGCGGGATGTGTGTGTGGGTGGGGGGAGATTGTGTGGTGGGGGAAGTGTGGGTGGGGATATGTGTGGGTGGGTGCATGATGTGTGAGGTGGCAGGAGATATTTGTGTGGGTGGGCGAATGTGTGGTTGGGGATGTGTGTTTGGCTGAGTGGTTGGGGTATTGTTTGTGGGTGGAGGATGTGTGGGTGGGCGAGTATGTATGGGGTGGGGATGTGTTTGTGTGGTAGGGGGATGTTTAGGTGGGGATGGATGGGTGGGGATGGGTGGGTGGGTGATAGAATATATGTATGCCTGGTGTGTGTGGATGGTCGGGGGGATGTGTGTGTGTGGTAGGCGGATGTGTGGGTGGGTGGGAATATATCTTGTAACATGGTAATATGCCATGTTTATGTTTAACAACATTAATTTGACAATGTTTGTTTCCTATGTAAATGTATCATGCACATATTGATGAACGAAAGATGAGTTACTGGAAGGGCCGAATATGAGACGGGCCTTCGAGCCCAATTTGTAACCCTTCTAAAATAAAAATCAATCAATCAATCAATCAATCAATCAATCTTAATGTGGCCTATTTATCAATATCCACGAAGACTGCATGTAACACACCGTCACACAATCCGATCTTTACAATACTTCAGTATTTGTAAGATACTATTCACAATCAAATTGACTGTATCTTGGTTCCGAAGTGATTCAGAAACACTTTAGGACGAGCAAAAACTAGATAAGGAGCAGATTGACATAATGACCATGTGTAAGTTAAAGGAATGATGCGACTAAAACGTAAATTTATAATAAGACCCCACAGTACATCACGTTAAATCTAGCATTGCTTACAATCTTATATATAAAAGGCGATCTCCGCCTGTCTGTCTGTATGTATGTATGTATGTCCTTTATTTGTTCGCGAACGGCCCATCCGATTGAGATGAAATTTTCTACACGCCTTCCTTTCATTCCAGCGCTGCCAACTGTGATATTTTTTAGTGTGAAATCGCCTGCTTACCCAGTATTATTTCATTTTTCATTTTTCATTATAATTTCATGTATCTCAGGGGACTAACTCCGTAAAAGTTATTTCAAGGGGCATAACTTTTCTGTATACCTTATAGTCATATTGTGGCATCGTTTTGAAAGATTTATAAACTCTGTGTCCATAGTTATATACCGGCATATGAGTTATAATAAATAATGATACAATCTGTAAGGCATTTTCAAAGTTTTCATAAAAATAATGCACAATGCATAACATTGTAACTCATCTTTTTTTGCTTAAGAAGTTACTGTAGTCATGCAGGTGATTAGAAAGAGTTTTCATTAAAAATAATGGATGGTGTATGGAAGGACATTCTTTTAAGTTACATTTTTTGTTGTATGAATTTAATGAGAACTTATATGACTACTTATATGAATTAAATGAGATGCTCCCCACCAGGGACTGGGCGAAGCCGGACAGGGTCAGGTAGACAGACAGACAGACAGACAGACAGACAGACAGACAGACAGACAGACAGACAGACAGACAGACAGACAGACAGACAGACAGACAGACAGACAGACAGACAGACAGACAGACAGACAGACAGACAGACAGACAGATAGTCGGTAACGGGAACGGGACCTTATATGACTACTTATATGAATTAAATGAGATGCTCCCCACCAGGGACTGGGCGAAGCCGGGCAGGGTCAGGCAGACAGATAGACAGACAGATAGACAGACAGATAGACAGTCGGGAACGGGAACTTATATGACTACTTATATGAATTAAATGAGATGCTCCACACCAGGAGCTGGGCAATGCCGGGCCGGGTCAGACAGACAGACAGACAGACAGACAGACAGACAGACAGACAGACAGACAGACAGACAGACAGACAGACAGACAAACAGACAAACAGACAGACAGACAGACAGACAGACAGACAGACAGACAGACAGACAGACAGTCGGTAACGGGAACGAGAACTTATATGACTACTTATATGAATTAAATGAGATGCTCCCCACCAGGGTCTGGGCGAAGCCGGGCAGGGTCAGCTAGTATACAAATAAATTAGAAAAAAGTGCAATTTCACTGTGCAGAACTATAATGCCATGGACATGATACTGATTATTGATGAACAACGAAGTATGTTGCGGGAATCAAACCAACAGACATGAAAATAAACCATTTCATCTAAACATAGAATAGTAACAAAGAAATGGATGGCACATGAAATTCTGCAGATGATATAAGAAAGAAGAAATAAAAAAATAAAAAAAATTAAATAAAACATAAAAACCAATCAATACACGGAGATTGGGACAAACTATAGAAAAGACGCATCTTAATTTTTTTTTAAAAATTGTTTTGCGTATCCCTTACGGGACGTTGCAGTCAACACCAGTATTTTTCAGCTGCTGTTGATGTACTAGGCAAGTGTTACGTTCAGTAGTTTGCCATTGCTTTCTGAACGACCGGCTCCCATACTAGCACGTTATAACACAAAGCGAAACGGCCTGCTGCACAAATCGGTCGCAGCTGAGTTTCGAACGCCTGGTACCCGGCTCACGAACCTCGTTCGCAAACCTTTGGCCACGGAGACATGTGCATATTAATTATGCCAACAATAAATACCCTAAATGGTAGATCAACAAGAAATACCACCGAATGTTTGAAATCAAGGAATGGTGCAGTATTACTGGGACATATAAATATAAATATTCCAGACAATTGTGAAGAACCACAAATGCTCGTTGCATAAGTTGAAGATGCATTACACACCATAAAAAAGGAAAGACATCCGGTCAAGACAATTGTACATTGGAGGAAGTTGGAGCTCTATGTCGAGATATTGACATCGCTAAATGACATCTCTAATAATGGATACATTTCTACTAGACTATTAAAATCCATATTTATAGCTTTGTCAAAGAAACCAGGCATTTTGTAATGCCACGATCATCGAACAACAAGTCGCATCAGTCGCATGAAAAAGCTGCTGTTGAGAAAACAATTTTGAGAAGAATAAAGAACATGACTAAACCAGAAACCAATTGATGAATTTTGTGGATATCTAGAAGGAAAGCACACGAAATGTTTTATATATATATATTTCTCAGGACACTCCTCACGAACAATGTAATATATACAAGGGGCTTCTCATAAGTCTTTAGCCTCACCATGAAGGAGTAAATTGAGAAACCTAACATTTGGCACATGTATAGCTCATTTAATTTGTAATGAACATGTGAATTATGAATGGCCCACCTCAACTGGTTTTACCGATATGGTGCATGGCACAACACACCCTATTGACCAGATCTGCACATTCAACGGTGTGTCATAACAATGGAGAAATCAGACGCCAGGACTGTGATAAAATTCTTGATGTTACAGGGTAAAACACATACAGAAATACACAGGGAGATGGGGCCAGTGTTTGAGAAATCTGTTCTTCGTATGCTTCTGTAAAAAAAAAAAAATTGGTGTTTGCAGTTTAAGTGTGGCCGTTCCCAAGTTGCAGATCTGCCAAGACCAGGACGACCGTTCTCAGAGTGCAATGATGCAAATGCTGCAAAAGTGAAGAAAATTATAGACCAGGATAGGAAAATGACAATTGCAGAGATATCGGGTTCAGCAAAACTGAGTAAGAGTACAGTTTTTAGAATTTTACACAACAGACTGAACATGAGAAAAGTGTGTGCCCCGCGCCTGCTGACATGTGAACAGAAACAAACACGGGTTGATTGCTGTGGCCAGTTGCTCAACGTGTTGCGGTCGAAAAACATGTAAAAAAACATGGGGACGTTAGATGAGACTTGGATTCACCAAATTGTAAAATACAGCTGAAAGGAAATCGTCTTGACAGTGACGAAGATGTCATACTGGCTTGTGATGACTGGTTTAGTTCGAAAAATAGGTTGTTTTATTCTGAAGGTCTTTTCAAGGTCACGCAGAGATGGCAGAAATGCATACATTCAGGTGGTGGCTACATTGAGAAGGAATAAGCACCGTGCCAAATTTCAATTTTCTACGCCTACTCCTTCATGGTCAGGCTAAAGACTTATGAGAAGCCCCTTGTATTCTCAGGACATTATTAGAAAGCGCTATAGAAGTAAACATAGATCCGCTCTTATGTTTCATGGACTACTGGGGAAATAATCAACCCGCAAGAACGACTAAACACTGCCGGCAAAGATCTGCTTACAATAAAGAACATACGCGGGCGAGTCAATAAGTAAATCACACAATTCTATGGGATGGCAGGTAAATGTAGTTTGTGTAAAAAAAAACTAAACTAAAACTTCTAGGTGTCATTAGGTGACAGTAACATCGCACTTTATATTACCGTTCGTCAGGTGGCGCAAGGTGTCTCATGCGCATGCGCAGCGCATACAAAATGACGACTGTACTTACGGAGTGTACAACAAACGAGCAACGTGCTGTTGTGCGTTGTTTTGTGGGCAAAAGGACTGCCTGCAATGGACATTCATAAGGAAATGCTTCCTGTTTATGCTGACAAATGTTTGTCCCATAAAGCGGTACATAGCTGGGTAGAGAAATTTTCTCAAGGACGCGAATGACGCCGAAGTTGAATGTGAAATGAAAAAGTGGTTTAGAAAACAGAGCACGCAGTTCTATGCAACCGGTTTGGCAGGACTGATAAAACGACGGGATAAGTGCATCAATGTTGGTGGAAATTATGGTAAGAAATAAAGGGACAATGCATTTATAAAACTAAACTGGTTTCAAGTTGTTATCGTATTTAGATATTTTTCTACAGCCATTTGTTACTTACTTATTGAATTCCCCTTGTATATTTCCGGCACACAGCGACCATAACAGTCTACACATTTTTAAGAACGTCAGACAGGAATATGTAATGTCTCATGTTGTGATGTCATTGTATATAACATGCAATGAAATCTACAGAATATTTATCAGGGATCCTGGTTGGTGGACAAAATATAAGATATGAATAACATACGTTATGATCATGAGGATACCGTCTTGATAGCAAAGTAATAATTCAGGGAAAAAAATACAGAAAATTATATATTGTTTATAGAAATTGAAAAGACATATATCATCATCATCATCATCATCATCATTATCATCATCATCATCATCATCATCATCATCATCATCATCATCATCATCGTCATCATCATTATATCATCATCATCATCATCATCATCATCATCATCATCATCAGCATCATCATCATCTTCCTCTTTTGCCGCCAAGAGATGTGGGGAGGAATAACTCTCCAGCGCCCGATAGGTGTCATTGAATAGTATCATTCCGTGTGATTGTACAATGTCTTTGATGTCGTAAATCCATTTTCTTCTCGGGTGTCCTCTTCCTTTCGTCGCAGATGATCTTTGATGTAGGGCCAGTGCTGGTAGTTGATGGTGTTGCTCTCTAACGAGATGGCCACACCACTTGATCGTCTGTCTTTCAATAAATGTGGCACAAGGTGTTGATCCCACTGTCTGTCTGATAACAAAATTTCTTATTTGGTCTCGGATTGACTGATTAAAAGAAAATTAACATCAGCTGAAAAACAGAAAGACCGAAGTCATTCCGACATCAAAGAAACAGAGGCCGTTTAAATGCACAGTTAAATGATGTTATTTTGGCGCAAGAGCAGACATTAACATATCTAGGCACAAGGATAACATTAGATGACAGATGCATCACAGAGATAAAGATCAGATAGGAACAAACACAAACTGCATTATAACACATGAATACCATTTTATTTAATATGTCCTTGTCATTGGAAATTAGAAAAAAGAATTCGTGCATGTTTGGAAACTTATCGAACGCAGCAGAAGAAGACAATTCGAAATTAATTTTTTTATTAATTAAAAACAAAAATAATTAATTTCGAGTTAAATATCTACCCAAAGTATTTAATGATCCTCGCCGGTGCTACGGAGTTCGTGCACTGAGCTGAGTTTCTCCAGACTCAGGTTTGAGTTAGGAGGAGTACACTTATAGGTTACACCCGTGTGCCGTGATGTTGATCCATCGACTAAACTGAACTAAACTAGAAGAAGAAGAAGAAAAACACCAGGAAGAGGAAGTTTTAAGCTTTTAGCCACATTATAAGAAGACATAAACTGGAACATGTTGTAACAACTGGAAAAATGTGTGGAAAGAGAGACAGAGGAGGACAACGAGATAAAGGTATTTACGGTATTGTGTCATGCCCCGGGAGAAAGTTATCAAACGAATTGAACTATGGCGCTGATCTCGCAGGATGTTGGTGAAACATGAACCCCCAAGCCAGTCGACAAGTCAATATCATTAAAGGGAGACATTGAATTATGTGCACATAATAGAATAATTGCTTCATAATCCATCCACGCAACATTTTATTAACAAGATCTTTACAAGATAATACAAGAAACCGTAGACTAGTTCTGTCCACCTGTAGTATTATTTGCATTATCCTCAGAAAACACATTTTTACAGTCAATTGATATTTCTTAATTTGATTTATTAGGTTGTTTCGGTATTTGAGATTAGAAGATTGAGCACAATCCACTACTGGCAACGCTGATCGTATTCCAGAACGAACCTTGGGTCATGCTTTCTTAATGTGTCTGCTTATTGTCTATGTTTCACATCTACGTAGCAGTATACATACAATAAAAGGTTGCCAATGTGCAATGAGAAACAATACAGATGTGAAGAAAATTGACATCTTTATTTTTTCTCATGGTAAATTTGCAAACGTGTATTGTCAGTAAAACAACACATACCCACGACGCTTGACGGCAGAAGTGGAAGATGGTGATGATGATGATGATGATGATGATGATGATGATGATGATGATGATGATGATGATGATGAAAACAACACAAGCGATAGTATTACTAACAACATACTAACAATAGAGAAACGGATAAATTCAGTGCAAGAGCAAAGCGATAAACAATGGAACCAAAATAATGACAACCAACAACAGAAACATGTCAACAGATAATACCAAAGAGAAATTACAGAAAGTGACCAGTTCTTAACATGCAGGTCAGTGTCTGAAGAACGATGTTAATGTTAAAATTAAAAGACGAACGGATAATACTATGACAAGAGAAAAGCAATACAAATAATTTTGGGTTCGTACAACCAGAACAAACCAGAATATTTGTTTATAAAAAAAAAAGAGCCTCTTCCAGGAGGGGTAAACAGTGAACATTAGTAGCCTGCCGATGACCTGCAGACTACACAAGACCACCCCACATCCACGCGGTGTAGACAGGGAAACCATGACCGCGAGGTCATGGGCTAACGGGGATGTGGCTCGCCATAGTGGATGGACTCCCCATGGTCAGATTTGTGTCCTAAACCTGCAACTTTACTAGCAAGCCGGCAGGGGATCTTCAAACTGCTCGTAGAAAAACTAAGATTACATGAAACTCATAAGCGGGCACTCACCCGCTGTTTATACTTCAGCTCGATACCGCAAGGTACAAGAGGAACATGATGAGATAAGATGAGATGAATGATACTCCACAGTCTTGATGGCTATTAACGACATGACATATCTTTAGATATTTCATTGAGTCTGTCTGTCTGTCTGTCTGTCTGTCTGTCTGTCTGTCTGTCTGTCTGTCTGTCTGTCTGTCTGTCTGTCTGTCTGGTGCTGATATCTTTAGATATACTTGTTGTGCTTCAGAGTCTGTCTGTCTGTCTGTCTGTCTGTCTGTCTGTCTGGTGCTGATATCTTTAGATATGCTCGTTGTGCTTCAGAGTCTGTCTGTCTGTCTGTCTGTCTGTCTGTCTGTCTGTCTGTCTGTCTGTCTGTCTTTATATGCTGATATCAATACACCCTATTATTGTTCTCTATTTCCGTAGCTGCTAGTTCAACGGCAGGTGAGTGCATTCGCTTGCGATAATTTAAGACGTAATCATAAAACCATATAAATTCATAAATACCTTTACAGCAGGAATAGATGTCAATTAAAAATAAAACAACCACAACTTTAATTTATAAGCTATAGGTGAAATCACAGTAGAGTATACGTGTGTTTTGATTTGAGTTGAGATAAGAACCGACATCTTCTTCTCGGGACATCTCCATACTACGCATCTTTAACAGCCACAAAGAGTTCCAATAGTAAAGGTGCCTGTCCCAATCTGATTATATGTCCGCCTTGCTTTACTTCTGAGTGACAACTTGTCATCCATTGCTGCTGCATTCTCTCTTGACCGTGATATTCTATCGTTTCTTCTGCATTATGCACATGCTCCCAGGGGCTTTCATCACATCTGCTTTATCATGTATCAAATCACCCCTCAATGATACAGCACAAGCCAATCTTTCTGCCTGTTTACTTCCAACCACACCAGAGTGTCCTGAAGAAAATACCCAGCGAATGTTCATAACCCGCGACCTCTGAATCGATGCATGCCATTCTGCACGATGCATACCAGTCTTTACCTTTGTCAACATGCTTTGTGAATCATTTGAAATCACTACATGCATAAACAGTTTGTTCTACAACCATAGGAAAGTCGCAGTAACCGCATCCACAACCATACTCAGACTTGAGGTTGTGATGTCATACGCCAAATTCTCCTTTTCTAAACATCGTCCATCTTCTTTTACTATGAATCCCCAGGCAATTTCTTTTTTTTTTCTTTTTTCACACATAGCCATCGGTATAGATAATCACATTGCCAGGAAGATAGTCGTCATGAATAAATTGCTAAATTTCAGTTTCCGTAGCGCCTCCTGGCCGCTTCCTATACTCACGGTCCAATGTGATTACAATTTCACACAAGTTTGAATGTCTATTCTTCATTCTGACCCACTCCCTGCTTCTGCCAATCTTCTCAAATGTGCATACTTCTCTGATGACATCTTCAAACTAAAGCCATCGATGATCGTTCTCTTAGCAGTATGTGGCCCTCGACCACATCCAGGGAGAGCAAGTGAGAGAGAGTATGTGTGTGAGTGGCTGTTTGTTTATTCACTTGTTCGTGTGTGTGTGTGTGTGTGCGTGTGTGTGTGTGTTGTGTGTGTGTGTGTGTGTGTGTGTGTGTGTGCGTGTGTGTGTGTGTGTGTGTGTTGTGGTTTTGCGGGTATGCCATTCATATCAGCATATAGGTTATTCCAGAGCCATTAGACAATACGGAAATTAAAAACTATAGTGAGCCTCGTTTCCATCTACAAATTAAGACTGTGCCTCAATGAATGTGTACACGTTGATACACGACTGATACATGGCAACTGATATTCATAACAAGATGTCTTCATAAGCCAGATCTATTATCCAGCATATCTGGGAACATCAGTTAACGGACATTTTGGCTGGTGTGGAGCTATATATCTGGGTTGAGCCCACCTCCATCAATGCAGAGGTGCCATGCAGCTTGCTATTACAGCAAATATACCATAAACGGAGACGAGACGGATTAGTAATACATGTTGACCAATCGAAAACGCACAATCACAGGAACAGAGAATTCAGCTGAAAGAAAAGATACACGCAAATACAGCGCTGGCAATTAGTAGAATAAATGCATGCTTTAAATGAACATGAAGGAACTACAACAAATTATCGTGCGAAATGTAACCTTGATGGCATAGATAAAGATTGCATCAGAATAAATACTTTTACGACAACAGCAGCAATAAATGGCCAATTCACCAACACAAAATAATAACAATTAAAAAAAGAAAAAAAATTAACGAGAATATCTAAAAAGTAAACATGATGATCAACATCTATCCATAGTTAAGTATATGAGATATCTTGCCTGCCGAATTCTAACATGTACAAGACGCGATACAAAGATACGGCCAGGAAAATAAAACTAGCTAAGATATAAGGAAAATAAATGTGTCAAAAACAGAAAACACAGGATACAAAGGTTATGATGTCCTTCTGAGGAATAATCCTTAAGATTGCAGCCGTAAACCACAAGAAATCGTGTTACAGCCGCAAGTAGACGGTGAATACTTCTAATGACTATCCATTCTAAGGACAAAACAAATGTTGCACGCTCTATGCAGGATTAAGCGATTAACCTCATGCTAATTTTGTAAGTAATTTAAAATTTAGTTGTTTACAATTGCTTTCTGGACGAGAAGTCAGGATTTAAGTTCATATAAACTGTTTGAGGACTAGCACCCAGAAATCACAAAATACGTGTAATGAGCAATCATAGTTAAACAGCAAAAAAAAAAAAAAGGACAGATATGACGCCGGCTGACAAGAGAGGCAATAGAAATTCACCAGCAGAGATGGAACAGTTTATACATGTAACCCATAAAGCAAGTGATCTTTGTTTTTCAGTAAGCGAGCGAGCAGCCCAGGAACATGACTCACGCAGATACAGTGTTTAATTACGTCTTCATTGACCAATGACAGACAAGGACTTTACCCGGACCCAAACTTGAATGCATCAATGTCAACAACTTAAACCTTTCATAAACAGTTGACTTTTTGCAACGTTGTGAAGTGCAGCTGAGCACGAGAATGTACGTGCCACTGAAACACATTTGTGTAACATAGTTTTGCGACCCAGGCCTAGGCGACTTGCTAATACTACTTGTTTGTTTATTGTGGTTGCAACAGAGATGTTTTCCGTATCGTTGATCTGGCTTTATGTGTTTGGATAGACAAATCTTCAGAATTGACATTACTTTCTGCTTGCACTGTGATGGCGTAGTTATATCTAACTAATTTGAACTTCAAATGAATGATGAAGTAAGTTTGCGACTAATGGAGAAAAAAAAACTAAGATACAACAAAAGTAATCCTGACAAATATGAAGAAATTCACAGGCATGTCAGAACATTATGTACAACGGCACAAGATGCTCGCTTGAGAAAAATTGCATATAAATTGACAAACAACACAACAGTGTAAGTACCAAACGAAATCAGGCGCTTACTAATAATATAACACCTGCATGCAAACAAAAGATGGAAAAATCCTAAAAGAAAACGGTCAGATTTTACATGCATGGTAAGATTATGGGGAAAACCTTTATGATGACACAAATAAAAAGCAGTATGACATTCGGAATAATAATGAAAGGCCATCAGTTTTGAAGATAGAGGTTTAGAACCATATGAAATCTCGCTGACCCCGGGTCCAGACAACATCACAACAGAAATAATCACTGCCTTATAATAATATGGAATAGACCAATTAAGACGACAGCAATTCACCATACATAATACTGGAGATATACCACCTGAATGTGAACAACAATTAGTATAATGTGCCACATCACAAAGATTTTGTTAACATTTATCATGCAAAGAGATAGGAAGAAACTACAACCCGAAATAGGAGAAGAACAATGTTGGTTTGTAGAAGGCAAGGTTACAGTACAAGTTGTGTAAATGTCGAGAACATAAATTAAACGTTCTATAAAAGTAAATAAAGACGTACATCTTTGCTTTATTGACTACACCAAGGCTTTCGACAAAGTAAGACGTCAACTTGATGAAGAGGCGTGCAGATCTATAATTTGATTGGAAAGACATTATAATTGTATAAACAAGCATTGAACACAACATGCTGCCATGACAATTAAAACTATATATATATATATATATATATATATATATATATATATATATATATATATATATATATATATATATATATATATATATATTCACTTCTACTGAAATATGCCTTTCGTGATCAGGTGATCAGGATGACGGTATATACATTCACTCACGCTCAGATGGTGGCCTCTGTAATGCTCATTGATTGAAGGCCAAGACCAAAATTAGCAGGGTAGTAATCAGAGAGTTGCTTTTTGCGGATGATGCTGCGATTACGACCCACTCTGAGGAAGAATTACAACATCTACTATTTGCATTCTCCAATGCTTGTTCTGAATTTGGTTTAACAATTAACAAAAAGAAGACACAGATTATGTCACAAGGTGCACATGGTGTACCATCAATCTTTATTGACGACGCCGAACTGGAGATAGTAGACCATTTTACATATCTAAGATCAGAGGTAAATAGCAAATTATCCCTCGATCAGGAAATCAACATCAGGATTGGCAAGGCAGCTACAACAATGAACATGTTAGCAAAAAGAGTCTGGGAGAACAGGAAGCTTACTGCCAAAACAAAAGTCCTCGTCTACCAAGCCTGTGTCCTTAGTACTCTTCTTTATGGCAGTGAAACCTGGACAACTTACTCACGCCAAGAGAAACGCTTAAACAGCTTTAATATGCGGTGTCTGCGAA